>JAAGNO010022241.1:9298-32109 GCA_033439905.1 Ceryle rudis
GTGTGACCTGCCCTGGGTCATCCTGCTCTGGCAGGGGGGGTTGGACTCGCTGATCTCCTGAGGTGCCTTCCACCTCCTACCATTCTATGATTCTATGATCTGATAGCCTCTGGTGTCCTTACCCTGATGGTTAGATGTGGCAGACAAGCAGGGAGCTTTTTATGTGAGCAAAAGAATATGGCATTCACACCTCTGGAGATGTAGCAAGACACCTGCTCCATGCTGCCAGATTATCTTCTGTAGTACATACCTCACTAATGCTGATACGCTTTCTTTTGCCAAAGGTACTCAATTCTGAAAGAAAACAGCTTGGTGCATTTGTTTTAGAAGTTCTACAATAAATATTTCATTTTCTTGTTTGTATTTTGCAGAAACCTGTTTCCTGCGAATCTTGTTGCTGCAGCTTTCCGAACGGTAAGATATGTGTAGACTGGACACGAGAGATAGTACACAGACAAAGTGACAGTGCTTTTTGGAAAAAGGACTAGAAAGATGGTGTAGAAAATATCAAAAGTTCATTTACTTACAGTGGGTGGGATTTTTAAAAGCACCTGATTTAATCATATATACAATTTTCACGGCGAATGGTTTATCTTGATAAATATTCCTCAAACAAAAGCGTATTTGTACCTCCACCAAAAATGTTCTTTAAAGTTTTATACTTTGGGTATTGTGTTGGACAGCAGTGGCAGCTCTGCTTTGTGCCAAGCTGCTTATTACTTTGCAGGAGCTAGCTGGGAAACTCTTGGGTACCCAGTTTGAAGCTGGGCTCAGAACAGACAAGGCTAAAGACTTTTAGGCTCCCATGTGTATAAGCATTACCTCTTGCCTGATGCTTTTATTAAATTTTCTATTTGTAAAAATACATTTCCAATGTATTTTCCATTGTATTCCCTATTGGAGCCTGGCTTCTGGTCTGACAGAGGACTAAGTGTGGTAGGATGATTATTGACACCAGAACATGGTGTGGTTTAGACCAATGGACAGGAACTGTGGTGCTCCAAGAAGATTTTGATTTAGTCTTTATTGCTAATTTTAAATGTTGGGATAGACACTGTTGAAAATATTGCTCTTTATGTTAATATATGTTTATGAAAATATAACTCTTTATGTTACAGGAGAAGAACAATAGTTTTTGCCTTTGTGATATTCTGTGGGTTTGCTTTTATATCAAAAACAAGATCAAACTCTTAGAATCAAGTTCCATTTTAAGTATATATAATACAGTACAAGTCTGTATGCCATAAATTAAAATAGGAGCAGTACAAAAAGTTCATTAAAAAAAGGTTCTTCTGTGATACCTCAGGTGTCAGGGTTCTGTATGTTCAAGGATGAAATAAAGAAGTCCTCCTTTCCTCTGTGCTGCTGTTGTCACAGGTAATTGGCAAGTACATAAGCTTTTCTTTAGAGATATAATAGAGGAAAGAAAACAAGCCTAGATAAATCATCCCCTGCCTTTGTGAGGCTTATTTATCAAAGTAAACGGTTACCCTAGATTTTAGATTTTTTTTTCTGACAATTTGAATGCCTGCCTTGCCATTTCTAACAGTGAAGTGGTACAAGTGCCATTTGCCTTCTGCAGGAGCCTGTGCGAAGGTGTGGTGTGTTAACACCAGTAGGGTGGAGGAAAGGGTAATTCCTCAGCCTCCACAGTACAATCTCCAGAAAAAGTCTTCCTAATAGTAATCTCTTCCTTGTGCAGTGTTAGAGGATGTGGTCATATTGATGATCTGATCGGCAAATGTTATGATTTTGTTTGGTTGGTTTCTTTTCTTACCTGCAGTATGCAACAGAATATAAGGTGCTGCTCAGAAACACTACCTCTGGAAATGTCACATGGGAAAAGGTAAGGTCACTTAGGTTTTTTTACTAACCATTGTCAACTGTAATATTAGACTACTTCACAGTCTTTAATTCTTTCTGGCAGTTATTGGAAAGAAGCAAATAGTTCTCTGCCTGGAACTGAAACACACACAAGACAGCTGAGTTACCCACAGCCACACAAGAAAGCTATGATGGGTAGGAGAGTTGGGCTCAACTGATCTGACCCTTGAGACCTTATTTTTAGGCCATGCTTTCTTAGTTCTGGTCTTGATTAAACACCCTGCCTAATGTTTACAAATAATTTTATGTTGACTTGGAATTAAATAGCAATCAAGCTGGCTGAATATGTCCCTTAAACCTTCCTCTTCATCTCTTCATTAACAGTTTGGAGAGAATGAGCATTTTTCCACTATCTAATGCTCTCTTTAAAAAAAAAATAAATGTTGCCATGCTGCTGAAATTTCATTTGAAGCAGTAAAAAGTGGTCTGAAGGAGTAAAATTTATAGACAGAACATTAGAAATAGGCTGCTGTCACAAAGGAAACTAATTTGCAAATGTAGCTGAGGTAGCGAGTGTTATCTTTCATATGTAGCTTGTAGGACTTCCAGGTATGCTCTATATCCTGTTAAGCGGCATCTCTCCTGCAGCACAGGGCTATCAAACTTTTTTTTTTTATTGGCCAGAGCTAACATATTGCAAGTCCAGCAATAATTACCATTGTCTTACAGGCAGCACGCTGTGAGACCCAACCTGTGATGTGTCACCTCACTCCAAAAGAAGTATCTCACGTGCTTTCGTGGGATTTTGGGGAGAGAGGTCTGAGACTGGATATGACTTTCAGGAATATTTTCTGTTTCTCAGGCTTAATCTGAATATCTAAGATCGGTATCGGATGTTGGGTTACTGTATTTTTAAAATTATTTGAATGCCTATAGGGCAAGAAACATATAATGTTTGTATTTGTCATGGAAGGGCTCAGCTGGGGTTTGCCCACCAGTTTGTAAAACCATTGAGGAAAAAGCAGTTTACACTTACCTGGAGGAATGCTGAAGCATATCCATGAGTGCAGGAAGCACTGGCCTCATTACCTTCTCCTCACCATGCATGGTACGTGAGCAGGCAATGCAGAATGGTGTGCTTCTGAACTCTGCTTCTGGCTGACGGGCTGAACTTTCACCAGCCCCACCAGAGGCAGGGTGACAGGTGACTTGGATGGCACAAGAGCCAAGCAGGGGAAAAGTCAGCCCTTGCTTAAAAGCCTGCTATCGCAACAGTGAGTGGTTTCACTGGGGAAAAAGGCAGCTGCATCTGGCTCTGCCCAAGCCTGTTAAGATCACATCAGCCCAGATCTGCACACCCCCCAGCTGACATGGACGTGCATCCCAAAAAAGCACGTTCCTTTCTCATGCCATTATATCCTCGGGCAGTACATGCTTGTCCAGCCTTGTGCTGCTAAAATGCAAGGCTCTAACAATGAGGCCTTAGATGTGTTTGCTTACAGAGCGTAGAGTTATTCTTCATTTAAGCAGAGGTAAATGAAAGGTTAGACTCTTCTTACTATCTTCAGTGTGAGTTTGATAGAGGCTCCTTGGCAACCATGCATGATCAGGGCCAATCATATCCATTCGACATAGGCTTGGATGTCAAGTGCTTTTTTAATGCTCTCTCAAAACCATCACTCTTCCACAAGAGATGAGAATGCGTTTTTGGCAATTTAAAATGCGAGATTCTTTTTCAGTTTTCTTCTTTCCTTTTCCACCTTAACAGACTTCTCTTTGATGAAAATCAGGAAATATATTCTGAATTTGTCACTGTGCTTGATTTTGCCAGTGGTTATGATGTAAAGGTTATTTCTGCAATTATTTTTTCAAAAGTTTTCTTAAGTTGTTGGAGCGAAACCAGAGCTGAGCTTTTTTAATTCCAGAAGATGCCCTACTGTCTCTAGGGAAGAGAGGACCAAATAAGAAGAAATGATCATCTTGGTTATGTTAGCTCAGTTTCAGTACCAGTCTGACCATATTATTTATGGATAGATGTTTATGGATAAGTTTGGACAGGAAGAGTATGATTTTTGAATAATGTGTAGTAAAAGTATCATAGTGATAGAAATTGGGCTCCGGAGAAAAAAGAAGATACTCTTCTCTAATGTTTTATTTCCTCAGCAGAATATTTGATTCTACTTTCCATATGAATAGCATAGAGCAAATCTTTCCAGTGATTCTATTTTTTCCCCACCACTGGTTAATAGGCCCTGTCTTCTCTTGCTTGTGATATGAATAGTGGGGCACGTAGATGTCTGCTCAGCCATGTCCTTTGTGTTGTTTCACATGCTCCCCTCATGTTTGTGTAGCTTTTATGTCTGCATCCTCTCTGTTGCTTTGGCAGCAAGGCTTCCTGGGGCATGAGCTATCTTGGTTCCCCATCTGCAGCACAGTGAAGCTCTACAGGACTCTGAGTTCCTCTTGTGGCAGCAGCAGCAAAAATACATAAACTGGTGTTTGTGAATGGCTGCAGTTTTCTTTTTAGTCACCTACTACTGGGACAGCACAATGTCAGCAGTTGTTTCCTTGATAAACATTTTCTTTCAAGAACTAAAAAACAGTAGGATCTTCAGAGAGATTCAAAGTCCAGAAGAGCTCCATGAATCTTCCTACCAGAACACATAATTTCAAACAAACAATAGTGCGTCCCATAGTTCATCCAGGAACAAAGCTCTCATTAAAGCTGGTTTTGTTTGGTGTCCACAAGGCTGCTTGGTTTGGCAGCTCCTTTGGGGTGATGCAGTCTTCTGTTAGAGTACAAAAAGGCTGTTCAGCATCTGCCAATTTTAGAGGCTGGGATTGAGAGGATCTTCTGCTGAGGATTTACTGTTGGACTTTTTCCATATTGTGCTGCAAGGAGGTGAAATTCCCTGAACACTGCAGATTGTGTCCTCTATTTTCAGGGAATGATTTCTGGTAGTATCTTACTACTTATACAAAGTTCTGCCTACATCTGTGGCAATGGGAGGCAATGCTGAATGTTGTGCATTGTAAAGAAATGGGCTCAACAGGGAGAAAAGGGGAGAGCAAGACCCGAGAAGGATGACAGCTAAGAAGTTTTTAGTGTCTGTGCACAGAGTCCTCCCTCAGGTCACCAAGAACTCAGTGGTCCCCAAATCAGAAGAGCAAGTCTTGAAGTATTAGTAAGTGTGGGCACTTGGAGAACAACAGCAGCAGTGATTGCAATGCCAGGAGCAAGGTGGAGAGACACATATCCAAGGGTGAAAGAAGACTAAACTCTCCATGTATTGTCATTCTGGAGAGGTGTAGGGAAGCTTGAGGAGAAATGGCTAATTTATAGACAATAGGCCTCTGTGAAGGTTAAGATGAAAGGTGAGAAGCCACCTGTGTTCTGGCTGTAGCTAACTGGAGACACTACTATCTCTTGCCCTCCTCTAGCTTCCCAAGAAGAAAATTTATCAAGTCTTTGGCACCCATGGCTCTGAAGAAGGTGGAGCAGCTGATGCTTGTGGGGATTGAATGACCTAGAAGAGCCCTGGGCTTCACTAGTCAGGGAAGTGACCTTCCAAATTAAGCACTAGGAGCTCCAGCCCTGGTTCTTCTGTGTGCCTTCCAAACTTTGTCCTGCTCTGTGACCCTGTGTGCCGTACGCAGCTGCTGGGAAGCTGAACAATCCTCTTGCAGATTCAGGGCTTCTGCCTCGTTCCTGAGACTAGATCTCTGAGAAGCCCAATCAGTAGTGGTTTGCTGGGCTTCAGTCTCACACTGCTGCATTTAATGAGTTAAGAAGCAAATCTCTGGTAGAAGGAGTTTAAAGGGCAGAGATACTTTGCAAAACACCAGCATAAAGTAGTACAATGAAATTCCCTTCCAGTAACATCCAAGTCAGGATGCTGGGCACTTTCAGCAGTTTGAAACACACATGGGGGTCAGGGGGGGGTCACGGTCAGGGGGGGTTGGGAGCACTGGGGGTGGGGAGCGAGCTCTGGAGTCCTGGGGTGGGATTGGGGGGGTGAAACACAATTTCTATTCCACAGCAAAGTTTGATATCTTATTCTTTTCAGAATGAGAATGAAAACAACAACAACAACAACAAAAAAGCATTCAGTGTTCTTAGGGTTTTGTTTGGGTTTGGGTTTTGGGTGGAAAAAGTTTGGACTCATTATGATAAAATTCTGTTCCAAGCTGAACTTTTCATATTATCCTTGTATTAAATGAACCCTGTCCATATTTTCAATTCTTTCAGTCGGAAATCAAATATACTGACAAGTTAGCTCTGAACAAGCAAGTACCATAAAAAATTGCAGCTCCTTTATCAAATTATTTTGTAGCTAGCAAATAAAAAATGCTAGAACCTTAATTGTTAATAAACACTTCTGTTAACAGCAGTTTCACCTTTGTGCTTTTGTGTATAATTTATGTTTTATCCCCTTCACTGCAGTACTTTGATTCCACCTGCCACTAAGAGACAGTCCAGTTCAGCAAATATACTTGAAGGAAAAATACCAACTCAAGCAGGCTGGCTTTATCAGGTTTTGCAGATCACTATCCATAGGTCTTTAGTCAATATTTATTCCAAACTTTTAGCTCAGAATATATTTTTCTTTCCTAGTGTTGAGCTAGGGTCTACTTAAACTAGTCAGTAGGCCAAAACTTGTACACAAACTAATGTGTTTTACAGGCCCTTCCAAATAAAAAAACAATTTGACATATTGAGCTTTTACTGCCAGCCTGGGGTGGGGGGTGGGGGGAATAACTTGTCAAAATAATTGTATTTTTACATAGCCACAGGAACACTCATTCAGTTCATATGATACTATATTGGCAAACAAGCTCCTGCTCTCTTTGGGAAATAACCATGAAGGACCAGTAGAGCAGACTTGAGAACTGACTGTATGTTGTCAATAGATGGGTCCTGATTTTAACTTCTTTCCACCACCCACCTGACTTCTGAGAAGGGGAACAGGTATTCTGTTCTCGCTGTATTTCTCATGGCTGGTGTAGACAAATGAATGAGTAAATTTTAACAGTTTGCAGCCTTTCTCTGCCCCTCTTCCTCCCTTTCTGCTTCAGTTGTTTTCTCATGGTTTTCACCTTGGTATAAATCTTGCACTAAAGCACTAGAGCTGGCAGTTTCTGAGAGCAAATTCCTATCAGAGGGATATATATAATATATATATATATAATAAATAAGAAGAAATAAGAGCATGTTTGGGGCCAGAGCACTTCAAGCATTTTGCAGGTAGGATTTGTTTAGGTGTTAGAATATCATAGTGCTGATGCCAAGAGACACTTGGTGCAGTAAGCAGAGCTAGGGAGTCAGTATCACCAGTATCTGCCACTTATACTTGCGGTCTCTCCGACACTCATCTTCCCTCATGGGGAAACAGGGAGGAAAGTTTCAGTCTTTTAACTACACATGTGGTTGGTGCCTGTGCTGTTTTGTATCTGCAGTGGAGCTTGTCCTGGTTAAAGTGGGGAGGTTCCCTGTTCGGGTCACTAAGAGGACACATCATATTGAAGGGCATGAGGGGAAGAAGTGGCAGGCCCTTTCCTTCTCTAATTAATCTATGCCAGCTCATAGCTGGGGAGGTTTGTGTCTGGACTCTGTTCAGATTCTTCTTGAGTTCCCTTCAACAAAATAGGTTCTTCCTTCCCAAAATAGGTTCTGCTTGTTGATTTCAGATCAACCAGGCAGCAACAGAATGAGGTGACCCTTTTGTTGGATTTTATGTGAGTCTTGCATCTCATGAGCCTTCTTTTTTTGCCTCTACAGATCCCTGTTGGTACTGAGATTGAAGGGATGAATATCCTGGGACTTGTGCTGTTTGCTCTGGTTTTAGGAGTGGCGCTGAAAAAGCTGGGCCAGGAAGGGGAAGATCTGATTCGCTTCTTTAATTCATTAAATGAGGCAACTATGGTCTTGGTTTCTTGGATTATGTGGTAAGTGTGTGACTGCAGATAAAGCTGAAATACAATATTATGCTCAGTTCAGGATTCTCACCATTTTATCTATCACTCCAGCTTTTTCCTACCAGATCCCTCATCACAGGAAAAGTGAATGTCATGGTGTCACATGATGGGGTCTTTTCTTCTTGCTTGTTCTCTGTGATTAGGCAGTCACACACAGCTTAAGATACCAGTCTCATACACTTCAGAGGGTTGCTTAAAAATCCGCTCCAGGACTCCTTTTTGATTGATTAGTGGGAAGAACACTTTCTGTTTCAAAGCAGCTGAAGCCCATGGCTAGTTGTCATCATGTGCCTAAAGACATTGGTCTTGAACAGGTAAAGGAGGTGTGAGAAAGTGAGGGATACATCATGTGAAGGCCAGGGATGCTTGTGCTTGGAGTGCACTTGCACTCATCATACTTGTAGCATCATGCCTTCATTTTTCTGTTGGTCAAAAGGTTACTTGTACTGACCTGAAAGATATCCAAGGAGATCAGGAGATAGCCCGGCTCACTGGTTTTGGTTTGAGAGAAACCCTGCTGAGTGCATCTATACAGAACCCCATCTGTCCACTGTGGATCTTTAAATCTCTTTTCTAAGATCTTTCAAGTTCTTCCAGTGAAGCAGGAACTACTGTTACTAGCAGAGATCAGTGGTTTGTTTCTTGTCTGTGATTCCTTTCCAGAGATGCTTCTCTTTTTCATTTCATGTCCTTGAGAGTAGGTATTTCCTAAGGTTGCTTAACTGTCTCCTGCCTATTAATAAGCAAATCCATTATTTCACTTACTTCCTGGAGTCCAGACGCATTTATGGTGTGAATGTTGCTCTGACCAATTCCACAAAGCTTTTGGCACCAAAACCAGTCTGTGTTTTAGGAACTGGAGCGTGCTGAATTTTCTCACTAGGCAAGAAACCAGCATTGGAGGAGGCAGGCACCTCTAGAGAGCAATTCAGGCTACTGGAGCTGGAGCAGGACCAGCCTCCTGACCAGGTTTTCTGTCAGGTATGATGAATCTGTGCCTCAGAGCAGTATCATTACTTTTCTTGTGCAGCTGGATGAGCCTGTGCTGCTCCTGTGCAACCAACAGTTACTAATACTTCATACACAAATGTAAAAATATTCATAAGGAGTATTTTATATAGGAATAAGGAATATGTTAGCTAGCTAACAAATTAACAGTGGGATATTTCTCACTCCCTTTCCAAAGCAGTTGAAAAATCTATAAGCTTACTGTAGCAGAGGTATTTTTTCTCCATTCTGCATTTTTCATTCCTACTATTTTCCTCCTTCTAAAAAGTAGAAAGGTTTTAACAAAACACCTGATTTTACACAGGCAAATCTCTGTGTTAGTTGCTGTCACGAGGGATTGAAAAATTCAATCTCAAAGCAGCTTAAGTCTTTTATTCTTGGGCGTAATTCCTTGGGCACTGAATACTGATAGGAGGCAGTTCTTGTATTGATTACAGTGCTAACACTTCAAGCCAATCAGTTGGTATATAATCCTTTACTTGGTTGATTATTGGGACCACAGCTGACTCTCAACACTGCAGTGCACTGTAGCCTTCTTATTCTCTTTCCTTCCTTAAGTCTCTTGTGTAGTCCTGGTGTTTATTCAAGATCTGTCACTCTGCATTACCTTGCCAAAGGATACTTTGGAATGGGTGAAATCATACTGCCAAGAGAAAAAGCAGTTTGAACCCATATCTAGTCCAGTTCAACATCCCCTCTCATGTATAGCAGCACTTGGTCTCAACTTTCAGTTCCTTCCTCTCCAGCCCTGCTCTTCAAGGGGAAGGGTCCAGTCTTTGCTCTGAACCCAGTGTTCATCCTTGCAGAGCATGTGCAGGACTGGGAGCTCAGCTAAATCAGGGTGTTCAGAAATGTAGTTCAAAGGCACTGTGTTGTAGCAGCTGCCAATTCTATGGGGGAAGGTTCAGCAGCACCACCCTAGAGATTTGGCCAAGGGAGGACAAAGAAAGGATGCTGACATTGATCTGGGACATAAAGAGGTGCTCTCTGTACAGAAAAAAAAGAGCTGCAGAACCACTGAGGCAGAGACAGGCTGGGAAGCAGGGAGTGATCTGGGCAACCTTAAGGCCCAGCTTTCCAATCCTTTTTATGCTTAACCAAACATTCTGAAGTTTGTCCTGACTCCACAGATCAGCTTCTCTGAACATGGGCATTGGATTGCAGGGAAGAGTGGAAGAAAAAAGCGTTATTCCTCAGATGTGTAGACAGATCTTTTGAAGTCACATGTGTGCCTGTAGCAGGGTTTTAGAGAGCTGGGTGATCTTTTAGTATTTCTTAATCTGAAAAGCAGAAATGGACAAAGCACGGACAGCATCAGCCAGAGGTACTCAGACATAGACATCCCAAGTAGACCTTCAGAGGAAATGAGCCCGAAGCAATTCCTGCAGTTCATTTAGTAGCTGTGGGCACAAGGGCAATTCTGTCTTTTCAGGGCTGTTCCCAGATGTACCAGTGGTATGGTTTGTGGCCCTTTCCCTGGAGCAGCTCCAAGTGTTCCTGACAAAAAATAAACTTTAAACAAATGCTGGTGTCCTACGACATGGCATGTTTCTAGATAGGAGGCATAGGAATGTATGTGTACATGGCTGCTGGCCTGAAGGGAGTTCTGGAAGCCTGATCATTTAACTTAGTCTGTTGTAGAAAAGTAGCAGAATTAATTGCTGTCTTCTGAGCTCTCTGGTATGAGCACATCTTTTTTACACTGAGTATCTTGGCACCCAGTATGTCTACCATTTTAATGACCTAACTTCATACTTCTGCTGGTAGTCACCACATGCGCAAGATCCTACTCTTTCACCACTTTCTCTGCTCCTTTTTCTTTCCAGGTAGTAACCTGCTGTCCCTGCAGCAGTGACTTTATCTTCAATTCTTTCCCAGCCTTCTTCCCTGATGGACTTAAAACTCCACACAGTGCCTTGTCCTGATAGCTTCTGCCATCATTTCTGCTTCCTGCTTGGCTTCCCTTCAGCACTCTCCCTGCTGCCTTTTTGAGGGTCTAGGTGTGAACAGGGCTTTTTCTGTTTGACAGCTTGCCTTCCACCAAGCAAGAGTGTTAGTGAGGTCTTACAAATTTGCTTCACTTGAGTGTGTGGTGAGTAAGGTGCTACCCTTCATTAAGGAGCAGCATATTCTTGAGAAGAATGTTATCTCCAGGATGGAAAATGGCATGTTTTTCGAGGCTTTTGTTTGTACATAATGACAGGCAGTATTTCTTTCTGCAGGTATGTACCTATCGGCATTATGTTCCTTGTTGGAAGCAAGATTGTGGAAATGGAAGATATTGTGCTTCTGGTGACCAGTCTGGGAAAATACATCTTTGCCTCTATTCTGGGCCACTTCATCCATGGAGGAATCATTCTGCCGCTTATTTATTTTGCATTCACACGTCAAAACCCATATAGTTTTCTCTTAGGACTTATCACACCACTTGCCACTGCTTTTGCCACTTGCTCCAGGTGAGTTTCTGTGCTTTTGGGATTATAGCCTGGTTATATCTGTCACTGTAAACTGATTATATCCCAGCACCAAAATGAGTTGAGTATCAGGTGTGAATATTGTTCCTGGGATGGCAAAAAGAGACTTTTGAGTGTAGAGAGTCTTGCTGCTGTCATCAGCCTGCCCACACAGCACATGTCCGTAATTAGCTGTTGAAAACGGTTCCTCAAAATACTGGGACTGCAGCATGGTGCTGAGATGGAATTTTTGGGGGGGGAAAGATTTGCCTTAAAATATCCTGACAGCTTTCCTTTCAATTTTAAGTAAAGTGAAGGTCAGTAGTGAGGGACTTTGTCCTGAGCAGTTCAGTTCTCCAAGTTCAGAAGGATCTGGAATAAGTTTAGACAAATTTTGCAAGAGCAAAGCGTATTTATTAGCTAGCGTAAAGGGCTTCAACATTATTATTTCAAAGATCTGGCCTGATCCGCTTTTATTTATCATAACCAAGCTGTCAAGCATGTAATTTACATTTTTGTCACAGGGCAAACACCTGATCAAATATCTTAGGTATATAAGATAATTTCAGGTCATCTCCAGAAGTACATATATGTCTGTCACGGGAGCTGAATTGCATGTAGTAGGAAAGGGTTTATGAATAAAACCATGTAATTTGTAATGCAAGAAACAAATCCAATGGTGATTTTTACTTTTTTATTATTATTATTTACCTGTTCATTTGAGAAGGTACTAGTATGACATCAACAGAGATTGCTGTTGCATCTGTTGTGTTTATATTGGCATCTATTGGTGTATTTAAGTGGTTTTAGACTTTATCATTCCACAGCCCTGTTAGGCTGCATAATATGTTAAGTCGTGAGTTCTTGCTGCTAGGAGATTTGAGTCCTTATCAGCTATTTCTGGATGGAAGCAGATTATTAAATATCACTGCTCAAGACCAACAAGGAGGGTCCCTCATTGCTCTCGTGACAGAGAGGGACTACAAAATGGCATCGTTGTCTTGACAGCCCTGTCTGCAGTGTGTTAGAAGCATGAAAGCCATGAGACAATGGCTTTCCATTCATACGCTTTGTGTTTGATTCTTTTTCCCCCTCTTCTCTTGTTTCTAGTTCAGCTACTCTCCCATCAATGATCAAGTGCATTGAGGAGAACAATGGAGTCGACAAGAGGATCAGTAGGTTTATCCTTCCTATTGGGGCGACTGTAAACATGGATGGAGCTGCTATTTTTCAGTGCATGGCAGCTGTGTTTATTGCTCAGCTGAACAATGTCAATCTCAACGCTGGGCAAATCTTCACAATTCTGTAAGTTGCTTGCTATTGCAACCACATCCTTCTGGCCTCTAAACACGTTCAAGCCTGTGGTCTTTCTGTTAATAACTAGCAGTTTGCATTCCACATCTCTGACCTAAAGCTTGTAAGCTTCTATGAAACATAATTATAGGGTGATTAAAGGATGGAGTCTTTCAAGCTTTTATAAAATTTTCCAGAATCTCAATTTAATAAAAGGTGGAACCTGGGAGGCATAATTGAATTCTGAAACAGCCTTTGAGCTGTTTAAAGCTGTTTTTCGCACAAAATTGCCCTCGTTCCTTAAGCATTTCACTCACCCACCCTTCACTCACCTTTAAGCTAGGCAATTGAGGCATGCTGGTCTGCACAGAAAACTACCCCTGATTCCCATTTTGAAGGTCTTAGAAAATCCTGCCAGCTCCTGAGTTCCTTAGGTATCAGTTTCATACTGAAAGCTCTGCTCCTCCTTCTGCTCTTCCTGCCATCACATCACTGGCTTCCAAGGTCAGAACCATTACCATTCCCATCCTGACTACTTTGCTCCCTTATCCCCTCCACCACCTCAGTTCTGCTTCCTTCTCTAGGAATATTCTCCCATATCCCATGAAGTGTCATTCTCTTTGTTTCCATCCTCAGAACCCCTTAAGTGAGGATCCTACAAGGAGTTCTAGCCCCTCACTGTGCCGAGAAGCCATAGCTGTATTCACCAGATGCTGCCTAGGGCTGGTTCCTGGTATTATTCTTACCCTCCCTGACCAGTTTTTAGTTTATTCCTTACTGCATTTCCAGTATATTGCTTGCTTATTTAAGGCAGGGGTGGGGCATTATTTTCTTTGCGAATGGACAAATTGCAGGTACTCTTAATGAATCACTTGTTAACACAGGCCTGAGGCCCAAGAAAAACTCAATTATAGACATCTGCACACAGAAAGGCATGCGGTCCATGTCTATAGCACATGCACCACATGTTTTCAGCTCCTGATTGAGGGTCTGCATTTGAATGCAAATAAGATGCAGAGAAGGGACAGTTCCCTGCATGGCAGTTTACTATCTGGGGCTTGAAGATGCAATTTATTCAGCACATTTGAACTGCTACATGACTTGGAAATGGATATATGAGATATAGTTCTGTTGGTTGTTTTTCTGTTTGTTGGGTTTTTTTCTGAAAAGAAAATCATAGAATTCCTTGGGTTGGAAGTGACCTCTAGAGGTCATCTAGTCCAACCCCCCTGCAGTAAGCAGGGACATCCTCAACTAGAGCAGGTTGCTCAGCCTTATCAAGCCTGACCTTGAATGTCTCCAGGGATGGGGCCTCCACTACCTCCCTGGGCAACCTGTTCCAGTGTTCCACTACCCTCATAGTAAAGAACTTCTTCCTTAAATCCAGTCTAAATCTACCCTTCTGTAGTTTAAAACCATTGCCCCTCATCCTATCACTGTATGCCCTTGGAAACAGTCCGTCCCCAGCATTCTTGTAGGCCCCCCTCAGATGCTGTATGGCCACTATAAGGTTTTCCCAGGACCTTCTGTTTTCCAGGCTGAACAGATCCAACTCCCTCAGCCTGTCTCCATAGGAGAGGTGCTCCAGCCCCCTGATCATTTTCGTGGCCCTCCTCTGGACCTGCTCCATGAGGTCCATGTTCTTCCTGTGCTGAGGGCTCCAGAGCTGGACGCAGTATTCCAGGTGAGGTCTGACCAGAGCAGAGTAGAGCCGCAGAATCACCTCTCTCGTTAATGATATTAAACAGAGGACCCTTGCCTTGGTAGATGTTGTGGGTGCGTGCTGAGCAGCTGTGGTCTGTACCCGGTACTTGGCATCTCCAGGCCCAAAAGCGTTTCCCTGAGGAACAGTTGCTCTCTGTCCCCAATGCTGTAGAGTTTGTTTATAGTTTCCAAGGTGGGGGAAATGTGTGACCTAAGTGTCGAACAGGAGTTCTGCAGAGCTCCTGGTAACTGAATATGCACATTGATTCACAGCGTCACAGCTACTGCGTCCAGTGTGGGTGCAGCTGGGGTCCCAGCCGGAGGAGTCCTCACCATTGCTATCATCTTGGAGGCCATTGGACTTCCGACCAACGATCTCTCCTTGATATTAGCAGTGGACTGGATTGTGTAAGTACTTTAGGCCGCGTGTATCTGCTGTTGCATGACATGCATCATGTTCAGCTGGAAACATGGGGCACGGTAGTCAAAGTAGGGCAGTACAAAATAAAGCCCTACAAGATATGGCTGCCTACAGGAGAAATAACTCTCGACGGATAGTGGAGAAGGTGGTCCCTTCCCAATTTAAGCAGTTAGTATTGCTAAAATCCCCCTTTGGCTTTTCTACTCAGCCTGTATTGAAATGTGTTTCTTCCTGGTTTCACTTCCCTTTAGAAGGATCGTTAAAAGGTTGTTCAAGAAGGTGCTGATATTGCTGGATTAGTTGGACGCTAGGAGGGAACAGGGGAAAAAGGAAGTTGAGTCTAAATAGTGGTGGAAACCTTTCTTGGTCACATGTGTGAAGCAGTCTCCATCAGAAGCTATGACCAGCTATTGTTTGGAGGACCACAGTGACAAGTTTAGCACATGCTGGAGTTAGGCTGCAGAATGACTAGCAGGACTGGTCAAAGCACCAACACAAGCATCACAGAGAAAGTGCCATCCATTGGCAGGGCAAGGACATGGAGAGTTTGTGGCACTCATCACAGGTGTGGGCAGTGTCCTGGCTAGAATTTGCTGCTGGGTGTCACAAGTTTAGCATACAGTATTGCCACCTTTTTTCCCCATCTTGTGGGAAAGAGCTCAAAGGTTAGAACTTTTGTTCAGGTCCTCTTCTTTCCAAGAGCAGTTCACCTCTTTGAAACATGAGAGGTTATCTCCTTGCCAAGGTCTGTTTGGAAGAGTTTATCTCACAATTAAGCATAGTTAGGTCCTTTTTAAGGCCTTAATTTGCCTTCTGTACTGCTTCATTTAGATTCAGGAAAGCCTAGAAAATTTATTTTGCTCTGAGTATTGGGGTCACAGCCACATGTGCATGATAAGTGTAAATGCCACATGCAGATTATTTCTTCTGGCTTACAGCAGCTCCATAGAAAAGGGTGTGTCTCCTTTTCCTCAAACGAGCATCTCATGAGTTACATCATGCTTAGAGCTTAAATGCTAGTGAAGTAAGCATGATCTCATAATTTGAAAGCATAATCAGATTTCAAGACATCTAATTTATGTTGGGTAGTGGGCTGAAAGCACTGGTCAGTATTAATCCCACTCGGTTCCTGGTGAAGGGTTTCTGGGCCATTCCTAGTTGAAAATCCTTACCACACCACATGTGTCTGTGGAGCATAATCCTATTCCTACAGTTTCATTAGGGCCATCAAACTCTTTCTTGCTGTCACTTCTTGGGGATCAGCCACCTCCAAAGGACAGGAGAGCTGGGCAGCCCTTTGTATCCTGTCACCCTAAGGGATTGCAGTAGGAGCTGCGCATTCCACAGACTCTACTTGTAAGCACTTGGAGGCAAGAGTGAAAACTTTACTCTTCCTTTCACTTCAGGCTGCCTTCAGCCAATGTGCTGGCTGCCTTTGTTTCACAATAGCATCCACATAGCATCCCTCTAGAACAACACTGTTGTTCTAGACGAGGAACTCAGACTTGTGGTAACAAAAGGGGGAAGGAGGAAGAGAAGAGTCCTGTGTCTTAAAATGCCAGCTGTTTGATTACCAGAGAGGACCACAGTGACAAGTTGAGCACATGCTGGAGTTACGCTGTAGAATGACTATCAGAAGTCTTAAAGGAATTGTTCTTTATTACCCATAAATTTCCTTCATTGGACCCTGGGACACAATTAATTTTGTATTGCAGGACCAAAGATAAAGACAGGTGGTACTAGCAAGAAATCCAGAGAACACAATCATTCTGCCTGCTTTTGGAAGGACCCCTTAAGTAGGTGTTTGGGTTAAGGTACTCATCTCTGTAATTAGAAAAGAGAGCTGAGTGTTTTGAGTCCCCTTTGGGATGAACCCAACTGAAGTTCCTGCTCTGAACTCATATTTGAAAAATGCAGGCCTGGGAAAGGGAAAGGGAAAGGAGGTGGGCTGGTAAAAAAAAGGATGCCTGAAAAAGAGCTGTTGCAACCCACTGAGAGGCTAGAACCAGTTGATAGTAATGGCTCGGCCAACCTTAAACCAGCTCCAGTGCACATTTTTTGTTCTGAAACTATGATGATACTTCTGCGGTAAATGCCTATGGTAACATCATCTCCCTTGTCTAGCTCCACTGATGTTAGTGGATTAGCAGGGGTGAATCATCTGCCCTTATTTTGTTGTAAATCTCTTAAGCTAAAAATGCACTGCTTTGTGTTTTTGTTTCTGATCTTAACCAGGGACCGAACCACCACAGTTGTGAATGTGGAAGGGGATGCCCTAGGAGCGGGCATCCTTAATTACCTGAATGAAAAAGCAAATAAAGACAAAGAGCAGGAGCTAAAGGAAGTCAACGTTGAAGCAGTTGCTAACAGCAGGTCTGAAGGGGAAACATCACCATTGGTAACACAAAAAAACCAAGTCTCCAACACAACCAGTCCAGCAGACCCTGAATCCAAGGAATCAGTATTGTGAACTCAAGGCTGTGCATCAACACGTATCCCAGAGGTGGACGGGAGACTCATTATCACACCTAGATGTTTGCAGTGCTAACAAAGGCTACATGGCTCTTGAGAGTTCACAGTTTCAGTCTGTTTTGAAATACACTGGCCTGGGGTAGGGAAGGGAGGTGGCATGGGGAGAAAAGGGATGTTGAGGAAGAAGACTCACTTTATAATAGTATTTTGGTAATTCATGTGTATACGTGTGTATGTGTGGCATGTGCACACACATACAGTGAAAACAGTGCTAACTGACACTTCTCATTTAACAAGACTTCTGTTAGTAAAGGCTCTTATGGGTTGGAGGAGGGGAAGTAGACAAACCCAGTATGTGCTTATTGTAGGGAAAAATGAGTAAGCTTATTGTGCTGCTGTTCAAATGGCAATGCAGTCTAGAAACTCCAGAGTGGGTGAAATGTTGATGAAATTAAGCTTCTGGCCTGGAAACACTTAGTAATCATTCCAGATGTGATAGGAAGCAACATTTCTCTCCCTCTCCCATTTCTCTCCTGTTGTCTGGTCACTTAAAAATGTGAAGTATATCCTGAAAACTAGCTTTGGGTTTTTTTGCTTTTTTTTTTTTGGTTGGTTGGTTTTTTTGGTTGGTTGGTTTTGTTTTGGTTGGTTGGGTTTTTTTTGTTTCGTATCTGAATTAATAGCTTACAGGACTCTGACCTTTGTTCCATTCCCCCACTGCACTGCAGCTTATAGCAGTTTTCCTGAGTGAGTAACTCCCAAACTTTTGGACCAAACGTTGGAGATCTTCACACAGACCAGGACTGGTTTTCTCCTTTCCTCTAACCAAGCCATTAAGTTAAAAATCTGAGGAAACACAAATTTTGTTAAAGTAATCCCTCTGGGGATGAAAAAAATAGAGAGTCTGTTCCAGCATAAATATGTCTGAAAGAGTCTTGCCTGTGACAACATCAAGAAGTCAGTTCTCTTCATGAAAACACATGTGCTTCTTCACTAGAGCGCCATGTCCTGCTCATGTATATTTAATGACTCAGTCCTAACAAGTCATATCCCTCTTCCAGCAAAACTGAACAGGGGAGGACAGAATGTTACCACACATCATGGGGGAACTGATGACAGGCAAGTCTGCGTGTTAGCTTGAAAAGGGAAGAGAAGAGGTGAGTTTATAACACCGTGTAGTTCAGTGATCTCTGTGTGTTGGGACAGCTGCATACCTGTTCCTGCCAGGAGTTTGATCCTGCTATAAATGTCCTTCTGGCAGCAGCTTACATTTAGTAATTCTGGGTGGTGCTGGGCCTGGGTTATGCTTAGTGGCAGATGGTAAACAGTGCTTGAGGCTGAGGCAAATGCTTCTGGATTCTGACTCCACCTTTTTTTTTTCCTTTACAACATACTTCCTGAATTTCCACCCCAAATCTGAACAAAGTCCAGCAGAGATCCTGTTGTTTTATCTTGGCTTTTTGGACAGCAGATAGATACAAAATTATAGCTGGGTATATGCCAAGATTTGCCTGGATTTGTAATGCTTTCCCCTGGCTACTTTAGCAAGATGATTTCATATGGTCAGCCTTCACACTGTTAATTCAGCAATATATATTTGCACTTAGCTTTGATATAAAGTAACCCTAAGTATCCCTTTTTCTTTGTCCTTTCTTGCTTCAGAGGAAGTTTTCTTGGAAAGATACCTGGTTGCTGATATTTATGTTCATGACACTAGGAAGAGACAGCTCTAGTTCCATAGCAGCAGCAACTACCTTCATTTGCAAAGCATCCTTTCTGGTAAAGGGACACAAGAAAGTTTGCAAAAGGACACTCAGAATGAAATGTGGCTACCTCTGAGAGAACACAGTGAGTGCATCATTATGGGCTATTTAATCACATGCAGCAGGGTTATGCAAACAATCAAAAGAAGGAAAGGATTAGTCAGCCCACAGAGAAACTGCAGGTGGAGTTTCTTTTTAACCAGTTTATTTATAACCACGTCCACAAAATTTGGTCATTCATTGGCTCATCTTCAAAATTGAAGGAGAGAAACAATTCATTAGGGACATCCTTTCCCTAGTATTTATTATTTCATTTTTAGCAGATCAAGACGCAGTGAAACTTTGTATTTCCTCCCATTAGAATCATCCCAACTCCTTTCAACTCAGGAAACCAAAAGCGCACTTTGTAGCCAATAAATAAGAGGTGCTTTGAAAACTGCTGGAGGTTTGAATAAATGGTTCTCACGAGACCCATGCGGGTTTTTGTTTGTTTGCTTGTTTAAACAAGTCTAAATATTTATTTGAAAAATCTGAATACACCAGAATCTCAAATCCTTTTATTTCAAAGCAGTATATGGATGTCTCAAGGAAGCTGAAAATCATGACTGTTCACTGTGGGCTGGGTTCTGCAGTTACTTTTTATCCCTCATCAGACACGGAGTTCCTCTGATGCTCTCCTCTCCCTCACCATGACATATGCAGGGTCAGGACATGAGCGCAGACTACACTTAAATGACAGTTCCCAGGAAGCATCACAGCACCATTTCACTCTAGAACATTTCTCTTTTTTTTTTTTTTTTTTTTTTTCCCCACCCCAAAGCGGTGTGTGCCCACACAACCCTCAGCTGGGCAAGTCCACGAGCTGAGCTTCCTCACAAGCAGCACCTTGATGTTGCCATGTTGATCTTTATTACCTGTGGTGCTGTGGCTTGACTGTTGTGCCTCATCTTTGTAGCAGCATGCCCTAGGCTGCAGCACATTCTTTCTGACACTAGCTTCCCAGGAAATGGTACATTAAAACAAATACCTCAGACTCTTCACGGTATTTTCCAATAGCAATGCAGAAGTCTTTGCTGAAGAATGCTTCTCCCTGTCCTCACTGGTGGATTGCCATGTTTGCATCACATGAATGTCTAGTCCCATGTAGAGCTTGTTAGAGCAGTCAGATTTAAGGAAGTCAAATCCTTCTCGGAGTGGAAACTTAACCAAGGAAATCTAATAACACTCCTCCTTGAAACAGGTGCCATAGTGTTTGTATGAACCGTGAGTACTTGGGTCTTAACCTGCCAGAAATCTGTAATTTTACAGAAGCCCTTTTTTAGACTTATAAAGGTGCCAGTTCTTTCATTTGCGCGCAGCAAGAGGGATCCTAGTGTTTTCCATGGAAGCAGGAATGCTGCGTAACTACTGCTTCTCAGAAGACCTTGGCTTTTACTGTATCATCTGTGTCTGAAATTACATTTCTTGTTTTTCTCTGATGCTCCTGTTCCTCATGATGGCCATACCACATCTTCGAGGGCTCTGTACCTGCCTTTTTTAAGGTACAAATGCAAACGATCCTGTATTACTCTCTCGGACTAAATAATTGGGCAGGGCCCAACAACTGCCCTTGTAACAACATAAATCTTCATTGAAAGCCCAATGAGATAGAAGACCTGCCATTTGCTTCAGGTGGTCAGGTCTTCAGGTAAGGCCACTGGGAGAAAAATGAAAGGGCTGTTGAAGGCTGTGCAATTTAGATGCTTTCTTGGACCTGCAATGCAGTGTTTTACACTGGGACCTTCCTATTTCGGGTCCTTATGCTCCAAGAGGCTATTAGCTGAGGAGGTGCTCAGCAGCAGTGCAGGTGCAGCCAGTGGTAGTTCCTGCTCTGCTCTCACCTAGGCACTCTGCGAATCTGGTGCTGGTGTGGTACTCAATTCCAGTGTCTCTTGACCAGGCATATGTTTTATCTTCTCACAGCATGACTGTAAATTGGAAACCTTTACTCAGTTGCTTTATCTTTCAAGAGGAAATAAATTCCATCTAGAAAACACTGCTTTTCTCTTTGGTCTTAATCTTTTTTTTGGGAAAGGTACAAATTCTCTCCTTAGGAAAGCAGGCTATAAACAATTCATGTCCTCCCCTCCAGTACAGCAAATGCTTTTTGGTAGAAAGGTAGAGGAATGTGGAAGAGAAGAGTCTGCAAGCCTTCAGCCTGTGCAATCCCATTTTGTCTCTGATGCCATTTTATCCTTCTACTTTTACTTTCTCTTCGTCAGTGAAGTTTTTTTAACTGTTTTGGACCATCGTTTTCTTCTCTGGGATTGGCTTTCCACTCCATGCTTTATTCCTCCCTGGCTAATCCTATTTCCTGGATTGCCCCATGCTGGTTTTATCTATCAGTGACTCAGGTATAAATGGGAGAGTGGACAACGTTTTGAGGACTCCAGCAGGGCCTTGGGAAAGCAGTTTGTGTTCTGCCTTACTCCAGTCCTCAACTTACCGGAGGTTTCTGAGGCTGGGTAATATGGAAGTGCAGAGAAGTACCCATCTCTCATCCTGAGAAAGGTGCTTGTTCTGTGCTGTGAGATGTGGCTGTGGATGCCTGAAAAGCTGTAGTGAGTGATGTAGGGTGCCAGCACTTGGCTGCTATTAGGATATTTTCAGTAAAGACCTATTATTCCCAGGAATTGAGCTGTAGCTTAGTCTCAGCTGGTGAGTTGGTAACTGCAGTACAAGATTCAGTAATTGCAATGGATTTTAAACCCTTCTGGGGATGTCTCTTGCAATCAGGGTGGCTTTTGTGTTGAGAACAGACCAGGGCCAAACCCAGGGCTACCCCTGCAGGGGTGTGATAGATAAGAGACTATTCTTCAGACATAATAGAAGTGTGGAGCCAGCTAAAGTACCAAATCAGTTGGTGAAACGAGCTCTCTTTTGTCTTTTCTGGGCAGCCCTGTTACTGCCCTGAGTCAGTGCCTTGAGCTGGAGGTGGGGAGAGGTTGTGGGGACAGTATGAGGGGCAGGAAGGTTTCATATGTGCTTGCTCTGTGCCTTTACCCTTCCATGGGCATTTGCTGTGCCCAGTGCCTGAGGTGGACACGACTCAGTGTCACCATTCTTAGACTCATTCTCCTGGGGTTCCTTTGAAAACGGAGGTGTTTAGGCACTTCTTCTTTCAGCCAAGTCAAAGGCCCTGCTATCTCTGTGACTGACCACTCTTTCATATGTTGTAGGTTATGTTCTCAAGAGCTTGCAAAAGGTACAAACCCACCACTTCTTTGGAATGTGGGTCAACAACCCAGGCTGAATTCTCACTCTGGTTCTCTGATAGCACAGCACATTTCTCCAGCCACAGGAAAGCATCTTCCTGTTGGAAATCATAATTTTTAATTGTGATCCTTCCACAGGCAGCAAACCTCAGGTGGGAAGTCAAAGGACCAAGAGACAAACTCTCACCAAAGAAAAAATCTCACATCTTCATTGAATTTAGCTGGGCCATGGCAGGTCATAGTCCCTCACAGACATACCTGTAATGACTGGTCCTCTGACCGATGAACGGACCAGAGTTAGGCAGGTCACATAAATCCTCTGCCTGTGCTTCCTTTTCTGTAAATTAAGTTTACAGTTACTTAGTTTCTCTCTCACAGGCAATAACATGGAGGATAGTGAGTCACAGTGTTTGCAAAGCAATCTTAAGACACAGAGCACTAAATCTTAAATTAATACTGAACTTTTCAAAAATGTGAATGAATCAAACAATTAAAATGTTATAAATTCCGTGTCTCTTCTTCAACCTTTGCTAGTAGCAGCTGGATTTCATCAGTCGGTTCTTGGGGGGGGGTCCATTTCTTGAGCATCATTATTGGCACATCACCTTTCTTTTCTACTGAAGTCATCACAAATTGGGTATTA
>JAAGNO010022242.1:16953-34559 GCA_033439905.1 Ceryle rudis
TGTTGCCACCAGGCTAAAACTGCTTGTTCTCTGATCTTGGAGCAGACATATGAGCATCATTCTTGGTGCTTGTGTAGTCTGGGTTTTTACAAGGACTCTGGTGCTATTTCTGCAAAGTTTAGCGTGTCTTTAATCTCTTCATTATTAAAACATTGCTGCATTCTTGGTCCAAAGTCCTGCTGGACTGGTGGCTCTAAGAGAGGAGCCCAACCACCTCGAGTTCGAGTTCCGTTAGTGGAGGGATAGGTGTATTCCATACTCTTTAAGTCAGGAATTCAGCTCAACTGGCATCTGAATTATCCTCTGGACATGTCCAAGTCGTTTATTTGACAGGAACAACACCTCCCTGTCATGGGTAAGCTTCCTAGCTCAGACAAGTCAACTAACTGGTGTTAAGGGGAAGGAATTCAGAACTCGGATCTCTTACTTCCAAGACTTATTCTATGTCAGCTGCTTATTTAAATTTTGTTAAGATCCATTTTTGTCTTCTCTGTTACTTCATTTCTGGACTAGCTCTGGACTGTTTTTATTCTTCCACTCATACTAGTCTAACCTAATGGATTTTATCCCATTTGTTTGGGTTGGGTTTTTTTTGGTCTGCTTTAACAAACCTCTTACATTCTTCTGCGTACAGCATCAAAAGCAAAAAAAGCATCACAGTCTTCTGGGAAAATAACTGTTAAAGCAAAAGAGAAGAGCTACTCCAAACTTGAAATACCGTATCAAGCAGAAGTGTTGGATGGGTAAGCTCCCAGTAACTGACCATAATTACAAAACTAAATGCCGCGAATTAGCTGGTGTAGCGGGGAGTTCAGCCTTTGCAGGGGGCAGGGATGCGAAGAGGTGATGCCCAAGTTTTCTGAATCTGGAGCTCTTTTAGAACTACAATCAGGTGTTTGAATTTCTCTGTTTTTACAGTAGTAGGTGAGATGATCTTAGTAATGCATAAGCTGGTTTCAAGGCTTGGGTTGAGGGCTGTCTTTCAGAGCAGCTAAGGCGGCAGATGAGACGTTTTAAAACTGACGTCTTTCCAGTTTTGCATTTGCTGTTCTGTCGCTATACGATGTAAGGGTAGAGAAGAATATTTTGGGTTTTAAGCAAAATTTTGGAAGAACTTGTCAGCATTTCCTTATTTTTTAGTTATTTATTTCCAAGGTGTGGCTTAAGTGACTTTCAAACTATTGTTGAAGTAAGGTGCTACTTTACCAACAGACCTGTCAGAGTATTTTAAAGGCAAACCAACTAATCCTTACCTTTTGTGCTGCAGCACCTGATTTGGTTATTAAGGAATACGCGTGATTTGCAAACTGAATACTTCAACGCTTCCTTTCAGTCCTCCTCGCTTGCCAGTTCACATTATTATTTTCTTATCTCTTTTGAAATACTTCATTATTGATGTCCCTGTAGTACTAATAAGACAGTTCCAGCATGCAGTGGGATATGTACCTTAATTGCTGTTAGATTGAGTGAATTCTAGTCTTTTGTGTAAGGAAAAACCCCGCTTTGTTTGAGGAAAGACTTTCTTCTTCTCACGGTGTTTTCTTTTAATAGCTACTTAGGGTTTGATCACGCCGCCACACTCTTTCACATCCGTGACAATGCTGCTGATTCCGTGGAAAGACTGATCTATCTGACAAACACTTTCAGTTTTGCAGTCCTTATCCACGACGTTGTCTTACCAGAAGAAGCAAAACCGATGTTTAAAGTAAGTCCCGTTTCAGGGAACGTTTTTAACTGACAGTAAACATTTAAATGTGCTGCTCTCTGTTAAATTGTAACATTGGTCTTCATTGTTCACTGATCTAGGTCCAGAACTTCAGTAAACCAGTCTTAATTCCGCCTAATGAATCCAGATATATTTTTACACTTCATTTTATGCCTTCCACATCATCTGTTCATATAGATAATAATATTTTGCTTATCACCAATGCTTCTAAATTTCACCTACCTGTCCGAGCATACACAGGATTTTTAGACGTAAGTATTTTCCCTTTTTTTAGCTACTTTAGTCTAATTAGAGGCAGATTTCATAGGACTGTTCTTAATTCTTTATCAAACTGCCATGGGAGGATGGATTTTCAGAATGATTTTACCAGTTCCTTCCTTACACAGCTTCGGTTACTGCTGAAAAAACCCTGTTTTGTTCCCTTTAATTGTACATAGAAAACGTATAGAATTCTGAGATTGTGTTCCGTATCAGATTTGTTAATGCACTTGTTAATGAGCTTTAGAGTTTGAGCACATTTTGTATTGACTTATGCTAAACTACCTTCATCACTCTTTCTAGTACTTTGTACTGCCTCCAAAAACCGAGGAACGATTTATAGATTTTGGCATATTGAGTGCAACAGAAGCTACCAGCATTTTATTTGCAGTCATCAACAGCAATCCGATAGAGGTAAGGACGGATTTATTTTTAGTTTGCCTCTTGAAAAAAATGTACGTCAGTGTTACTGAAAATGCTACTTTTGTTCTTTCTAAGCTGGCTATAAAAAGTTGGCATATTATAGGGGATGGTTTGGCCATAGAACTTCTAACAACTGAAAAGGGAAACAGAACGACGATAATTGCAAACCACCATGAACTGCAAAATGCTAGTGCATCCGACCAGTCTTCAGTAAGTAATCCTCTGCATCCGTTGCTTAAAGCTGGATTTGGGAGCGGGGACAAGAGAGACAGATCTGTGCAACTTCTTGCAGCTTCATTTTAGCAGGGAGGAGGGAGGATAAGAGATCTTAATTTTTCTCTAGATTATAATAAAGCCTGTAGGCGACTTAAAATTCATTTTAAGAAGCAATACTGTGTTAAGCTGGGGTAGATTTTGAAAGGGGAATCTTCAGAAACAGTAGCCTCTGTACCCTCAGATCATCATTTCTCTGGGAAGAGTGGAATGTATCCTCTCAAAGTATAGCTAGTTTTGTGTTAGTAACTTGGATTTTTCATTTTTTCTACTGACATTTGTTTCAGATGAGTTCTGATTCAGCGTAAAGAAATAAGAGGGTGTTGCCCATGTTGGTTTTTTTCTTTTTTTAGTGAAGTGTTTTTCCATGGGATGGAATGCAGTGGGTGACTGTCTCTCTGCCGTTTACAGGTGATACTGGCATCAGGTTATTATGCTGTCTTTAGAGTAAAACTCATAGCAAAAGAACTTGAAGGAATTCACGATGGGGCTGTGCAAATCACGACAGATTATGAGGTATATTGATTGTATGTTCATGGATGTTGCCCGAATGAGAGACGTTCATTTTTTAAGCATGAAGTTTTATGAGTTGTATTAGTGGACAGATTGCAATATCAGGGTGAAGTTGAGGTCGGAAGGGACTGCTGGAGGTCAAGTTATCTCTGCTAGTTAGCCCTGCACCAAACAACAGTTATGCTACTTAATGCTCTGTCTTCTCTGAAGGAATGAAGAATTGCTTTTGTTATGATTTTCAGCTGACTCTCAGAAATATCCATTTAAATCTGACCTAATGCTTTGAGGTACAGGTTCTTCAGTGACTTGACACGTCCTCAAAGCATCAACGCCTGCAACTTCTGCCGTAACACCTGCTGACAATGTGCATTTTCCTACAGTATCAGTTACTGAAATTGAGCCATAATTTCTCTTGTCAAAACCCAATGGGAAAGTTGTTTTGGAAAAGTGGCAGTTTGCTGACAGCTGAAGAAACAAAGTTCTAGCACTAAGATTAGTATGGGAGAGAACAACAACTATTTAATTCTCAACTTCATGTGTGTTTCCCGTTAATACATTACTTTGCAGAAGGAGGAGATTCCAATCCATAATGGAGTCTGTATTTAATATCTTTGGGAGGTATATGTAGAAAAAAAATGGGACACACTGGGCTTACGAAGTCAGGAAACTGTACCGCTTATTGTGTGGTTCTGATGAAGATACAAAAAATGGGAAATTCCTAAATTTGTGCCAGTTACGTGAGATGTTAAACTTGTTTTAGTGGACCCATTCCTATATGTGATCCTCAGTTATGAAATCTGAAGCATTTTAGTCTCCTGTTTGTTCTTATTCCCCTTGTACTGGTAACTTTAATAATACACACAAGGGATCTCATGGCTATCCCTTCCGCACTCCTTTTTCTGTGTCCATCTTGGGGTCTTACTGCGACTTCTCATGTTTTTTGAGCAGTACAGTATATCCTCTTCCCTCATGTTCTTTAAAGATGTTATCCTCCTGTTTTCCAGCCAAGTAAAGCCCATTCAGGTGAGCCCTATACGATGCCCCAGTGGAGAGCTTATTGTATTTTAACTGGGCTTTGGTGTCCCATGTACAGCGGTGCCAAGTGTGTGTCCTGACAGTGTGGTGTGATTGTTGTGAATGGCAGCTCTTAATTCAAGCCTCAGGTTCTAAATGTGTATATAAATCTATTGATTGTAAACGATTTTGTTATTCTATGCAATTTAAAAGTGGAAGAGACATTTAAATGCTGAAATCTAAATGTTGTTCTCTAAACTTTTCTTGTTCTTTTTTCCCCCCCAGATTTTAACCATACCAGTGAAGGCAGTCATTGCTGTAGGCTCGCTGACCTGCTCTCCAAAACATGTTTTTCTTCCACCTTCTTTTCCAGTAAGAGAGTTGGATCACAGCATTAAATGTTTTCTTGCTATGTTGTTTATTTATCTGTCCTTTTCAAGAGAAACCACTGTCTTGCATTTTTACACATGAAATTTCTGGAGAGATTGTGCTCCCAAACTGTTAGGATTCAGTTTGTCACTATTTGGTTGGTTTGGGCTTTGGTTTTTTTTCCCCTCCACATGTCCCATGCACATCCCTGTATCTCCTTTGCCGCCCACTTGAATGAGGTCTTGGAATACTGATACGATCCCAAACCTGATCCTTTGCAGCTTCATTCTAACGTAGCTGTGGTCACTTGGTTATTACCGATTCCCCTGCGTTAGCACCAGGAGTGAGAAGGAGATGAAACTGCACAAATGCATTTTTCTAATGCCTGAAGTGTAATACCAAAGACAACAGTCAGCTCCAGGTGATGCTGTAGCATAAGAAGTCCTCGGTCTCCGTGGAAGCATTATCATGTTGTTTCCATGTGGAAAGTAGATCTTCTTGAAGGTACATGAACAGGAAAGCAAGAAAACTGCGTGGGATCTACAGCAGCTCCCTGCAAAAGTGTGTAGTGGCTGTTTCTGTCCCTCCTCCTGCAGTAGTGTTTTTCAGTGGGTGCTAAGAGCAGCTTCTCAGGGCTACAGACTCGAGCACCATCTTCTCACTTGGCATTCAGCATAACCATAAAGGCGGGCGCAGTCAAGGAGTATTGACTTGGCAATTGGTATTTCACTGAAGTCTGACCTTTACATGGGGAATGTAATACGATGGAAAATCGTAGGGATGGAGATTGGAAACTCTGTGAGAAAATCACTAGCAAAAGGAGATAGAGATGGTAGTTTTCTGAAAGGATAAAACCAACTCCATGTATTTTGGGGGAAATGGGTTTTGTTTCTTTGTCTGTTCTGTGTAGTGTCAGTGCTGTCCTAGAGCTCTGCCTGTTCCCACCTCCTCTTCCCATAGCTCCTTATTATCTCCTGCTTATTTTGCAGTTTGTGTACTCCTAAACAGTAATTTTTCACTGAACTTTATCAAAGGCTTTACCTCGTGGCTACTAGATAAATGATGGGGTTTTTAAAAGCAGGGCAATGGGTCTCATTGGAGGAAGGTGGAGCAATCAGCACTTCAGTAGATCGTTGCTACATTTGCCCCATCATCTGGATAGTCCAACTCCCTTCTGATCTCCTAATTCACAAACTGTTTTAAAGTCATTTGCTACAGATTTCTGATTATTTTTTTCATCTTTAGGGTCTATGTTTTCTATCTGACTATGTGGCCTCACCATTATATGGATATTTATTACACTGACGACCGTACCTGTCACTTCATCTATGAACTGCTCCAAAAGCCTTTGATAAACTGCCCGGGGTGACCCTGCTCTGGCAGGGGGGTTGGACTCGATGACCTCCAGAAGTCCCTTCCAACCCCACCATTCTGTGATTCTATAAACCGAAATAACTTAAAGGTCCATTTCTCTTTCTTTCACCAAACAGAAAGCAATTCCTGTGTTCTTTATCATAATTTGTATTATTCTATTTCCTGGCCAGATTGTTGTCCCTCTTGAACAGCACATTTATATATTTTGTTCCATTTGGGACCATAAAAAAGTAACCTTTTTTTAATCTTCCTTTATTTTGTTCTAACTGGAATGGCTAGAGAGCTTCTCGATGTATCTTACTGTGCACCCAAGGTCTTGGTCAGATTGAGTCTCTTTGTTTGCTTTTGCTTTGGCAAAGTCCTTGTAGCACTTGTGTTTCTCAGCCTCTAAGGAATAGCTTCTCTGCTGTCACCATTCTTTCTCTTCCCTAGACTGCTGTGATTTTCACTGACTTAGTGCTCTTTTCTCGTCACGTTTTCCCATTGTTGTTCGTTCGGGGGACCTTTGGACTCCTGCATTTTGTTTGGGAGTATGCATTCAGATATGGTTATTGCCTTTGACAAGACTCTAGACAGTCTTCTGTCTTCAAGCCCCAAGCTTTTCAGAGCAGTCAGCTTCACTTGCGATTTCTGTTAGTTGATCACTTAGCTCCCTTGATACTCGAGAACATTGACAGCAGACTTACTTTCCCTTTTTCTTGGGTTCCATTCAAACTCAACTTGTGATGGCTGCATTCATTATGCTCCTGCATCTGGTTGTTCTGTAATGCCTCAATTACTTACAAAAATAAGCCTGAAATAGCATCAGTTCTTCTTGTTTCGGTGTTTGGTGGAGAAATTTGACAGCTATAACATCCAGGAGTAATTAGGTACTACAATTTTAGTAACAACTGCTTTTCAGTTCATAGCAAAGGTGTAATTCTTCTGCAGCTGCCTGGTTCCCAGTGCTCTCTGTCTCTTGTCGATAATTTTAATGTATTTGCCCCTCAGTCCGATTTCTGGTATCCTGTCCAAGTTTGCCAGCAGTACACCAACAGTGTTGACAAGCCTTGTAAAGATCAGTGTCTCGATTTAACAGATCTTAGCTGTGGTGACTTGTGCTTCGTAACTGCTTGCAGTGCCGCCTCTCGACTCAGCCCTGGTCAGAGCTCACCTTGGAGGGCCGCTATCCAAAGAGCATTGTTCTGTTTTTCCTACTGCTGATGGGTAAACTCTTCTTCCCTTCTCTGTTGTTTCATGTCTAAATGCTCTGTAAGAGTCTTAGTAGAATTCTGTTCGTTTGTTCTGCAGCGTTTAACAAACCTTCATCTCGCCCAGCTGATGGCACGTTGTTACTCGTAGGATCCATAGGTGAAGCTCAGACATCCCTCCTGATGAGCTTAACGGGACTGTATGGCTTAGAGATTTCTTCTCATCGTTTCTTTCCCTCTGTAGTTGCTACTATCAAGACTATTACAGGATGGGACTGTTTCCTGAGGCCACAGTCCAATTTTCAGCTTGCAAAAGTGCATCTCTCCCATCTCTCGACTGCAGTCCTTACCTTAGAGATGCTTCTAAAAAGCTACAAGTATTGATTTAAGGGGAGCACGACAAACTCTAGCCATGTTCATTAGAAGACAGTCGGGGGTATTTAAATTTGCTTGTATTAATTTATTTTGTATAAATCTGAAATGTTGCCCCTGGTCCTGAGTTTGGGTTTTTGTTCACTTTGTTTATTTGCCGTTTACTCTGTACTGGTCAGCTTTGGGCTTTGAGAGAGGGTGAAAAACGTGGCCACAGAATCCTGGGTTTAGAGGTGAGGGCAGGGGGAGAGCTTGAGCACTGCAGTCACTCTGATCGTGACAGGCAGTTAAACTCCACGTTCAGTGGTTAAAAGGTAAAATTACGTTTGGCTCAGAAGAGAAGGCAGGATCTCAGGGTGGGGGGAAAAATCTTGCACTGTTTTCTTCTTAAATGTCATTTTAGTGCCTGGTGTCTTACTTTTATTGGGAGTGGGAAGGCAGCTTGGAAAAAGCTGAAGTTTTCACTTTTTCCTCCTCTTGTACTTTTTTAACATCCCATGGTTAAGCAGAGCTGTTGTCCTAGCTCATCAAGGCACTTCAGGTGTACTTAATTCTACGAGAGGGATGAAGTGTTTGGAAGCGGCTGAAGGAGAGAATACAACTTCACAGAAGCTTATCTTGAAGTTACAAGTGGCAATTTTTTTTTTTTTTTTTTTCAGATAGCATAGTTAAAAATCTCAGTGTAACATTTCCTCTCTGCTGTAGTCTTTGCCAGCCTCTGTAAATACATACATACGCTGGGGAAAATGCATATCCTGCAGACATTTTTCTTCCTTCCTTTTCTTTAGGGGAAAGTAGTTCACCAGAGCCTGAATATTATGAATTCCTTCTCTCAGAAAGTGAAAATACAACACATACGCTCCCTGTCAGAAGACGTAAGGTTCTATTATAAGAGGCTAAGAAGTAATAAAGAAGACTTAGAGCCGGGAAAAAAATCAAAGGTTTGTTTATACTTTATATTCTACATGTTTACAAGCTCTTCCTCAGGGAGAGCGCACGTTAATTTCCCGAGGTCCTCAGATCTTCTTTCTTTTTGCTTTGGTCATTACATCTACTGTGCTGTTTCTTAATCGATCCGCTCTTTTCTGTTTCGCAGATTGCAAATATTTATTTTGATCCTGGTTTACAATGTGGAGACCATTGTTATGTAGGATTGCCTTTTCTGTCGAAATGTAAGTAACGATCAACTTTATATTAAAAATCCCAATTAAGCGAAGTTTTCTCCTTAAGCAATGACTTTACATGAAGTGTTCAAAACCCACGTTATTTCTTAAAGCGGAATCTAAAGTCCAGCACAACGTAGCGATGCAAGAAGATACTTGGGATTCTGACTGGGATTTGCATGAGAACTTATTCAGAGAATGGATGGAAATGAAAAAGAACTCGAGCCATAGGTAAGTGTTTTATCCCTGCTGCTTCCCCGAGCCTTAGATCACGAGAGAGTTCTGTGCTGTGAGCGCTTTTAGAAAAGACGAGGTTTCTTCCTATTGCAGTGCTCTTTGAGAGGGGACCCTGAAGGAGTTACGTGGCCGTCTCTGCAAAACCTCGAAAGAGAACGTTTTACCAGTTAAAACGCAGTAATCCTGTTCTCAAGTCGACTGCGGTGCTGAAAGTGACTATTGACTGGAGCCTGCCGCAGTTCTTGAGAAGGTGGCAGCAGCCAGGCAGTCCCTACCCTGCAACAGATGATGCTGTTTGTGCTGCATCCCTGCTTAGTTTGCTTTCCAAGTAGTCTCCTCAGCATCCCTCGAAGATTCATAAGGTTTTCCACTGCTGCTGTTGTGAGATTACCGCATTTCAGCGAGTTATCAGATTGTCTGATATTCTGCCTTGAGCTTTGCTAGATAGAAGGTGATTAACGATTGCTGGTTAATGTTTAGAGAACTCTGTCACCTGCTGCCTAGCTTTTACACGTCTGCCTTCTCCGACATAACGTGGTTTAATCTCCAAGAGACATAAATGAGCACTAACAGCAAGTGTCTTTTGTGATGTAGCATCCAGACGAGCAAGAAAGGGATGCATTTTTGTGGAGAAACAAAATAGCTGTATGGAACTAGACAGAGTAATAAAAACATACCTCCTTTATCACTTTTTTGTTATCATGCTGACATACTGATAACAAATTTGATCTGAACAGAATCCCCAAGGCAGTAGCTTTCAAGAATGTCCTGTCACCTACAGTAAGAGGACAGCAAAGGAAAAGTCTGTTAAAGACTACTGAATAAGTAGCAGGTCTAGCTAAAATACACAGTGCTTTAATGTTATTAATACAATACATAAATGGAATCCGTCACGCTTTTCAAGAGAGCTCCATTAACCTGCTATCCAAGGTAGCGCTCAGCAAAGGAAAAATGCTCCTTCTGAATGCAGGGGGGGTTCTGAGTTGGGCTTTTGGGGCCTCTCCAAAATACTTGTCTAGGTTTGAAGCGCAGTGTTTCATCTGTTTTACTGACTGGAGATCTCGATCCTGTCAATCTTATGCCAGCTTATAGTGGAGAGCTTGTAGGAGAACAGGAATCAAGATCTGTGGCAGAGGTTGGTTAATAGCAAAGAACTTCATTCGCTGGTGGAAACAGTGTCTGGCCCCAGGCGTGACGAGTCCAGATTTGCTTTAGATCTATGGACAGGAATATAACTGTGTACAGATTGACTGTGCATTAGACGTGTAGCAGGAGTGATGGGTTTCCTTTCTACTGTCTATACCTTTGCAAATCATGGAACATATTTTGGGTTCGTTTTTGTACTGATCTGAATCTCAGTCGTATTCTTAAAATTTGTTTCTGCAATTGTAATGGCTCAGCACTTCCTCATGGAAGAAAAAAATGGTGTGTCTCTGACCAAAGAGCAGTAACTTATGAGAAACGCAGATATCAAAAGGTTTATGATGCATTGCATGAGTCCTGCTTCATTTTCTGCTCACCTTTTCTTCATAAACAGGCCATAACAGAACTCAGAATGGATGGATGTTGGTAACAGTACTTCAGTAGAAAATATCTTTAGAATTTTTCCTTTGGTCTCGTACAGCACGTTGCAGTGGTTTCAGTTGCTCTGTTTAATAGCAGTCCATATGGGCAGAGCTTACTGGGTTCTTTAATTTTTTAGTTCCATATATAAACGTAATTTACCATCAGCTGCCTTACGAGGAAAGGCTGAGAGTCCCGGGGCTTCTTAGCCTGGAGAGGAGAAGCCTGAGAGGGATCTAATGAATGTCTATAAATACAGGAGGGCTGGGTGTCAAGGAGGCAGGGACAACCTCTTTGCACTCGTGCCCTGTGACAGGACGAGGGGCAATGGGTTCAAGCTGGAGCACTGAAATTTCCACCTCAACATGAGGAAGAACTTTGCTGTGGGGTTTACAGAGCCTGGAACACACTCCCCAGAGAGGTTGTGGAGTCTCCTGCTCTGGAGACTTTCAAGACCCGCCTGGATGCATTTCTGTGTGATCTGCTCTGGTTTTGGTCCTGCTCTGGCAGGGGGGTTGGACTCGATGATCTTTGGAGGTCCTTTTCAACCCCTGCCATTCTGTGATTCTATTTCTCAAACTAATGTTGTTTTCAGGGTGCTTTTAAGCATTCTGCTTTTTCCAGGCTTTCCCTATTTTCCTCCTGTAGACTAAGTTTGATAATTGTTTCTCCAGATTGAGCGCTGTGTTTGAAGTAGACACCGATCTTCAGAAGGATGTCCGGTTGAAAATTACAGCAGAAATGGCCTGGCCTTCCATACTTCATTCACCACGCCACCTAAGCTTCCCTCTCACCAATACAAACAGTTCATCAGTAAGTTATTTTGTTGTTAGTGTCACTGTGTAAGGACTGCAGGTTAATAGCTGTTTCTGATTACACTAACCCCAGTGTGAATGTTACCGAAATTGTGTTTTCTGCACAGGAAGAAGAAATTTTTCTGGAAAATCCAGCTGATGTTCCTGTGTACGTTCAGTTCCTCCCTATAGCTCTGTATTCTAACCCCTCCACCTTCGCTGATAAAACGTTAGCACGGTAAGTATTGGTTTGGAGTGGTTAGGCCGGTCTCACTCGACAGGAAGGTGCATTTTACATAAAATACGCGCATAAATTTGGCAACAGTATTGGGCCGGTTGAGAGCTGCATCTGGGCTGACTGCCAGTGAAAGCACATCTCTATTTTTTCCTAAGCTAAAATGACCTTCGCATTTCTTCCTTCACTTCAAGTAAGGGTGGGGGAGGATGAGAAAAATGCAACGTTCCTCTCAGCTGTGTGTTGTTGGAGTCCTACCATAACTTCTTGATTTGTGCTAAAGTTCTTAACTCTCGTTATCTTTCCTGATCTGAGGCGGGGAAAAAAAGTAAAAAACTGACTATCTGTTTCAGGTTTAATTTGAGTAAGCCAGCTAATTTCAATCTAAGGACTCTAGAGTTCCAGGTCTTCAGAAACTGTGTAAGTATTTCAATACATTCTGTAGGTTTCTCAATTTAGGCGTTTTAAGGGGAATTCAGGTGCACACGTCTTCCGGTTTCGCTGTCAGTTTGTGTGAAAAACGCGATGCTTCTGCTGGATATTTTCAGGGAAGTAGGAAAAGTAGTATTTCTGTAAAAGTAACAGTTAAACCGCTGTGTTTTCTGTATTCTATTCTATATGCCATTATAATGGGATTGTGGAAGTTACCGGAGAACTGCATTTATTCACTCTGCTGCTGATACAGGATTTTTTACATTTTGGGGGGGGGGTGTAGTGGTTGATAGTTCTAAAACTAGCACTGTACGGAGTTTTCCGTTGCTTTGTGGTTTATTTCAAATTGTTTGAGTTTTGTGGACATCTTCCATGTATGCTTTTTCATGGAGAGCATGCCACATCCTGAAAACTTCCTTTTTTAATCCGGCAGATCTGCCTTCTCCCCTCCACGTGTGGTTATTTGTATATTATCAATTTGATGCTCGCACAGTATCTAAAAGCAAGCATAGCAAAGCCCACTTTTTCCCAATACTTCTCCTATTTCAAGTCTGTTTTTCCTCTCTTTTCCTTTACTTAGGAAAAACAATATTCTGCCAGTGTTTTAGCAACTGGGCATTTTGAGGGTAGAAAATGTGACGTAATGCCTTAATGCTATCTGGCGTTTAAAATATACGTTTAAAAAACTTCTGAGCTCTTTCTTCTCCTAGAGCTTTATGGATCCACGTGTCTGTAGTTGAGCTCATGTCTGTCTTGCTGTGTTCTTCTGCTTCTTAGTAAACACAGATGGTTTGCTAATCAGTAGGGAAATTCTTGTGCTGCTGGACTTCCTGGTTCAAAAGAATAGTGTCCATCGTTGGGTAGTGAACTCCTTTAGCACAAGACCGGTTTTCTAGCTAAGGTAATATAATTTCTAACAAATCGATGTAAAAGTGTTTTGTATTTTAAAAAAGTGACTTTGTTTTCCCCACTCCGCTAAGGTCCAGCCACTGCAGAGCACTGTGGGACTTACCAGGGGCCTGGCTCGTCACTCTGTTTTAAGCCTAGTATTAAAACCCGGTGAGAGAAAGTCTGTCAAAGTAAAGTTCACTCCAGCTCTTAATAAAACTGTTTCATCGTTAATTGTTATCAGGTATGGAAGATATTTCTGAAATGATTGTGAGTCTTTCTGATGGTTTTTCATGTGTCTGTATAAGATCGTACTTGTGATCAGCTGCCAATAAGAAACTATTGCTTTTACAAGAATGGTGGTAGAAATAACACGACAGGGGAGGTTTAGGCTGGATAGTAGGAAACCTTTCCTCACTGAAAGGGTTCTCAACCATTGGGATGGGCTGCCCAGGGCAGTGGTGGGGTCACCATCCCTGGAGGGGTTTAAATGGCCTGTGGACCTGGTGCCTGGGGACACGGTTTAGTGGTGGGCTTGCAGTGTTGGGTGGAAGGTTGGACTGGATGATCTTGAAGGTCTCTTCCAACCAAAGACATTCTGTGAATCACATACGTCTGGAGAAAGACTTAAATTAAATGTAATCATGGTATGTTTTACAGTAGTTAAACTGTATTAAATACACACTTTCTGATATAAATCTAGAATACTGGAAACTGGAATTCTTCGCTGCATACTACACTGTATTGAAAGCAGGGGCTCTGGTTACAGATGCCATTTGCAAGATGAAGCTGCAATGCAGGCTCAGTCTTTTGAGGGAAGAGCTCTGTTTGAATACTTATTTCACCCTTGTGTCAGGTTTGATACATTAATGTGATGGTGAAATCTAATCTTTAACTAGTATCTCATTGGGTTTTCATTTGTACGCAATGCTGTGATTTCTTAGGTTGTTGTCTTGCAACCCCTGTGTTCGAGACCCCACTTTCTACTTCCATATTGTGGGGAGTTATCTCTGGAACTGCTGTTTCTGTCCTCCACATTTGGGCTATAACTGTAGTCTCTAGAGAAGCTTGCAGGAGCAATAGACTGCATAATCCCTTTATGAATGTTTCCCTTTTTCCTTTGCACACAGAAATAATTTGACTGTAATAGATGCCATAATGGTACAAGGACAAGGAACAACTGAGAGCTTGAAGGTTGCAGGCAAACCTCCTGGTCCAGGAAGTTCTTTACGCTTTAAAATCACAGAAGCATTATTAAAAGACTGTTCAGAGAGTGAGTACTTCTTGAGCTACCGTGCAAAACAGGAATTACATTTTATGTGTACAGCTTGAAATGTGTGGAAATGCTTTTCCCCTTGTTCTGTTTCTTTAAATATCTTTAAATTTCTTTAATACTTTAAAATTGCCTCTTCATTTAGGCAGAGAATGAAAGATTTTACCTTTTTCATTCTAATGTGAAAATTAGGAAAGATGAAACAAAAAAAAACCATGAAAAAAAAAAAGATGAAACTTCATCCACCGAAATTCAAGAGGGAAGATGGGAAGTTTACGAATTTAAGTTAAACCGGATCACAGATGAAACCTTCTGGGTTTTTATTTTCTTTATTTTTTTTTTCCCCTCACACCTTCAGAGTCTGTGTGCACAAAGCCAACAGAGACAAAGGCAGGGTATGTTCCTTGATGAAAAATCTATCCCAGCCAGATTGTACTCTGGGGTCAGAGGTTTTCTGCTGGGTGGCCCCAGGCTTGCTCCCAAGATGAGCGCTATGAGTACCTGTATTAACAGAGAACTGGCGAAAGAGGTTTAGTTCCGTCTGGTATTACAATCTGCTTTGTTATCTTGTGGATTTCCAAACACATTTCTGAGGCACCCTCTTCATTATTACCTCAGATATTTCTGCCTTTTTTTTTTTAAGGGATGAGTAAGAAAACTTCAAGTGAAGCTTAGTCGTTACCTCTTCCATGGTGTGGTTCAGGACTTTTTTTTTGGCTAGTAAGGTACATATAGCTCAGCCATGGCGCTTACTTTTGAGACACACGCAAAAAAGAAGATTTAATTCTCCTCCCACTGGGACTTTTCACAGCATAGCCCAACAGTAAACAGTACTTCAAAGAACTTTATAGCTTGGATGACTTTTTTTTTTTGTGAAGCAGCAGTGCTGTCAGAGGTTTGGGGGTGTTTGGTTTTGCCTTGATGAGTTAAAGTGCTCTGGAATTGCACGAGTGCCCTACCTTGGCAATGATGAGAATGTGGCTTCTGAGATCTGCTGCTGCAGGTTACGTGGAGATTTCCACGGTCTAGTCCCCTTTCCTGTTATGATGGTGACAGGACTCTTCTAGTGTGGGGTACAAATGTCATGAAGGATATCTGTTCAGCGTAACACTAACGGCTTTCTGCCTTTGTTTCCAGAAATGAAATACAAAGAACCAAATTTCACACTGAGGAGAACATTTAAAGTGGAAAATACAGGGCAGCTGCAGATTAACGTGAAAACCATGGAAATCAGTGGCTATACGTGTGAAGGATATGGATTTAAAGTGGTTAACTGTCATGAGTTTGCACTAAGTGCCAATGCCTCTAAAGACATTGTCATACTGTAAGTGTGTTTTCCTACATCTGAATGGAGTCTTACATTTGGAATTCTGCATAACTAATTCCACTGGTTGAATTCTGAGCTGTTTTTTTCTCTCTTCTGGCAAACACGGTTTGATTTTTAAATAACTCCATCTTTTCGTGACTGACTGCAGTGTTGCTTTTACTGCTCTCCAGTAAATACAACTTACTGGGTCGGAATAGTGTTACTATATGGGTTTGTTACACACTTCCTTCCCTCGAGCTGTGAATGCACGTGAGATCTGGATTTACGTACAGTTCTGGTGCATTGCAGTACATATAGAAAGGTGCCTTTAGACTAAAGATTTTAGACCGATTTTAGTCTTGAAAATTTTGTCTTTTGCCTTAAGGATTGTTTAATGCTGTCTTTTTTTGTTGTGCCGTATCTCTGCACCAGAACCTGTCTTTAACACTGCTTGGGTGGGAAGTTGACTAATCAGAATATGGTATCTAAAAAGTTCAGAAGATGCTTCTGTTCCGTAAGAGGATGTAGGAGATACGGCAGACAGTGGAACTTCACTGCTATTTCTGCAGCGGTCTCGGCCTGTGATGAGGCAGGAACACAAGGGTGATGTTTCTGAAAAGGCTTGCAGTCGTGACTTAAAGTGTTTAAGCACTTTATAGCTCGCGTAGTGGTTGTTCCATTGCCGGCTTAGAGCTGCTGTTAATTTGTTACTGCATTCACAGCTTTCTTTTAACAGATTTGCTCAAAACTTAAGTTCCGTTATTATAACTTACCTTCCTGGGGTGTGCAGGGGTGAGCCACAGGTGTTTATCAACTTAGTCAAAACCAGCCTGAGGTGTTCCAAAGATACCCCTAGTATTTTTAGACTAACTGCACAGATGATTATTAGTCGTAATATTGGGGCTGTCTGTTGTAACTGTTGGTACACCGGTCGTGGCAGTACTTGGTGGAGGGGTCTGGTGGGTTGGTTGGTTTTGGTTTGCTTGTTGTTTGGTTGGGGGTTTTTTGTTTTTGTTGTTTGGTTGGTTTTTTTTAATTTATGAATAATAAAAATGATCTCAAACTTTTGTGCTGCTCATGTGAACAGTTCCAACATGCTCTACTTTGTTTTCAGGTTTACACCTGACTTCACTGCTTCCAGAGTCATACGTGAATTAAAATTCATCACCGCAGGAGGCTCTGAATTCATCTTTATCCTGAACGCGTCCCTTCCCTATCACATGTTAGCAACATGTGCAGAAGCTCTACCCAGGCCCAACTGGGAGCTGGCACTGTACATAATCATCTCAGGAATAATGAGGTAGCGTGTCTATGTTTGTTCTTCGTGATATATGTGCGTGAGCTACCGCTGCTTGAATACAGGTTACGGAGGAGTACGTACGTATTCGGTACACGCTGTAATTGGTATGAAATAAAATAGTGTGAGGTGAAAAAGGAGAACAAATTACTAAATGCCACCATGGATTGAGTGTGAACAGCTTAAGGTTGAAGAGCACTGACTTGCTTTTTGCTCAAACTGAGGAGAAAATAATATGCTTGCTCAGGCCTGTTTCCTTAAGTGAGATGCATGCTCCCCTTAACCCTGCGAATGTGTAGTTTCTTCATAAATAATTAAGGCAAACTGGTATAAAATGAAGTACTAAAGCACTGCTAACCATGAATACACATAGAAATTGAAGCATCCTTCTGGCCTGCTCTGCTTTAGAGGCGTAAAAGGCAGGGACTTTAATGAGCTTAGCAGATGCCTTGGATGAATTTAACTTTGCTGCCCGTTGTATGTGACAGACAACTGGTGATGCTAATAACGGATTTCTCAGAACCTGAAGGGCGTTGTTTGCAGCGCCGCACACTCGGAGGTTATGTAGTAGTATTAATGCACTTTTTTCTCAGCAAACAGATGTGTGTTAGCTGTGACAGGTTGAATTAAGAGCTGAAAATTCCACTCTGTTTTCCTAGTCCAACAGCTCCCTATCTTTCTTTATCTGCAATCTGAGGCTTTGAGCAATGTGTCCCTGCTCATCTCTTGGGCGACACTGCCTTTATCCAGAGAAAACCCTAGCACAGAGACTTACCACTCTAAGTTAGTTATAAGTAACAACAAATGCTGGTTTCCTTTCCATAGAATGGTGGGGGTTGGAAGGGACCTCTGGAGATCGAGTCCAACCCCCTGCCAGAGCAGGGTCACCCAGGGCAGCCCACACAG
>JAAGNO010022244.1:0-16775 GCA_033439905.1 Ceryle rudis
AACCAAAAAACCCAAAGAAAAAAAACAAAAAAAAAAAAAAAAAAAAAAAAAAAAAAAAAAAAAAAAAAAAAAAAAGAAAGAAAAGAAAAAGAAAAAGGTAATGGCTTTAATTTTGGTTTCAGACCATGGTAACAGGTAACAACATTGTAAATTTTTATAACTTTTTAAAACTTCTTCATTGTGAGAGTAACAGATCCCTGGAACAGGCTGCCCAGAGAGGTTGTAGAGGTTCCTTCTCTAGAGACTTTCAAGCCCCACCTGGATCTGTTCCTGTGTGGCCTGCCCTGGGTGATCCTGCTTTGGCAGGGGGGTTGGACTCGATAATCTCCAGAGGACCCTTCCAACCCCTACCATTCTATGATTCTATGATTATTTGTCTCAATTATGGCAAATTACATCATACTAAAGCACCTCTTTACCTTTCCTTTCATGGATTCTTGCATACAGTGCATTCCTGGATACAATGCAACATCATAATATATTCTGAAAATGTGACAAAGGTGTTGTTGTCAAAAGTGAGATGCTTTGAAGAAACTAAAGCAATCAGTAGCTGACAGGTCAGAAAGAGTAATCTGGTGGAGAAAATTTGGAGGACAAGATTCCAAGCAATGTTGAATGCAGAGTTTGAACACTGCTATACTAAAGGTTCTGTTTCATGGAAATACCTTCAGCTTATCTGTAGTAGTTGCTGTATGAAATCCTTCTCGCCTTCTACCTTTCTTGGAAGCACCCCTTCCACCCTCTCTGTTGGAGCTCAGCTCTCTGTAGAGCAACTGCTTATTGATACTGGGACCAGTGCTCTTTAGCATCTTTGCTGGGGACATGATCAGTGCATGGGATCGAGGCACCCTCAGCAAGTCTGCAGATAACATCAAGCTGTGTGGTGTGGCTGACACACTGTAGGGAAGGGATTCCATCCAGAGGGACCTTAACAGACTGGAGAGGTGGGCCTGTGTGAACCTCATGAAATTCAAAAAGGCCAAGTGCAAGGTCCTGCACCTGGGGCAGGGCAATGCAAAGCATAAATACAGGCTGGGCAGATTACTGATAGAGCGCTGTACTGAGGAGAAAGAGTTAGGAGTGCTGGCTGATGAAAAGCTCAACATGAGCTGGCAGCATGTGAGTGCAGCCCAGAAAGCCAACTATATTTTGGGCTGCATCAAAAGCAGTGAGACCAGCAGGTCAAGGGAGGTGATTCTCCCCCTTTACTCTGCTCTTGTGAGACCCCACCTGGAGTACTGCATCCAAGTCTGGAGACCCCAACACAAGACGAGCATATCTGAGTGGGCTGGAACTCCTCTCTTAGAAGGCCAGGCTGTGAGATTTGAGTCTGTTCAGCCTGGAGAAGAGAAGGATCCAGGGACAGCTTATTGTGGCCTTCCAGTCACTGAAGGGGACCTACAAGAAAGCTGGGGAAGGACTTTTTTTCAAGGGCTTGTAATGATGGGGCAAAGACTAATGGCTTCAAATTCAAAGAGGGTAGATTTAGATTAGACATTAGGAAGTTCTTTACTATGAGGGTGGTGAGACAGTAGAACTGGTTGCCCAGAGAAGTTGTGGATGCTCCATCAGTGGATGTGCTCAAGACCAGGCTGGATGGGTCTTTGAGTAACCTGGTCTAGAGGGAGATGTCCCTGCCCATGGCAAGGGGGTTGAAACTAGATGATCTTTAAGATCCTTTCCAACCCAAACCATTTTATGATTCTATGAACTGCAGAATTTATAGCTGAGGACATTAAGTTAAATCAGAACTTATTTCAGATACCATCCTGTTCTATGCTGCAAGTTGTGGCAGCTCAGACATGTTTGGAAAAGAATATAAGCAAACTCACAGAGGGCTGCCTTCTGTAATATTAGCTAAGTCAGAAGCTCCCACAGCTGGTTTCAGATCCACATAAGAGATTAACATAGAAAAAACGGGTACACTCCAACTTTAAGTGAATCATAAATTTTTCATTCTCAGCTGTGACAGGTTGAACTCATTATCATTCTTCATTAGAATATCTAGCAATAGTTAAGCGTGGTTTAGAACTGAATTTATATTTTTTTGTAGCCCTTTTCTTTCTGTTTTTGTACCTTTGATTTACCCATTAATCTTTGGTTTGGTTTTGTTTTAAAAGGCAAACATATCTGAAAAAAAAGTCAGACTATCTTCATGGAGTCAATTGATCAATATAAATGGGAAAGTGAGCTGTCTCAAGGGAAATGATCATTGATAGGTGTCTTGAGATAAGCTATGGAAGATGTATCAGCAAGCCTTACTGCTGCTGTCCTAGTCAGGTGTAAAGTACATCAACAGAGAGCATCAGCATCGGCTGGCTTTGGAGATAGTTCTACCAGAAAGGGCCATAGCAGTAAACTCCTTATACTTGCAGACAAATCCATTACCTACTTTAGAGGCAAGACAAAGTGATAAAGATAACTTCATGTTAGCTCTTGCTTCATCTATAGATGCAGAAGAATTAGGAAAACTGCATATAATGTTAATATTTACAATAAGCGGTGTGAGAAAAACAGTGGATATATGTCATGTGGTACAGAGATAACTGAAAGCCACTGAGTACTAATGTCTTAACACAATTTTTAAGCATCTGAACCTTTAGAACTGATAGAAACATATCTTCTCCCTCTCGACATTCTATTTTGGAATTGGCAAAGGATGACAACAGCAATGAAACAGCTGTGGCTCAAGCTGATGAATACTAATTTTCCAACACAATCACTTGTGAATATACATCCATGATTTTTATTGCATTGGTTTATGCACTATTATAAGACATGTTTGAATAAGGGAATGACTAATGCAGTACATGAGGACAGAATGGAAAGTATCTTTTAAATCCCAAACTATGAGATAAAGGACAGAAACACAAGGAAGTCTAAGAAAAAACCTTTAGGGAGCCACTATCATGCGAGTACTAGACCTGCTAATTAGTCACTACACATGATGATACTAATGTCATTTCAAGGGTAGCAGGGCTGTTGATCATTCATCAAATCTACTGCTCCAACAGCCTGCTTGCCTGACACAAGGTAATGTAGCATAACCAAATATGAAAATTCATAACACTGCATTTTAGCAAAGAACAGCATGAAAAAGCACCTCCATCTGAAAGGCATTTATAATATGAAAGGTCACTTGGCATTTTGAGAGAATACATATGTATACAGGCACATGGAAGAAGTACCAGTTTCAGATTATATGCTAGACTTCAAAAATTTGCTGCTAAATTTATCTTTATCTAACACCTTCTCCTGGATTGAGTTAGAACAGAACAATTCTGTTCAGCGATCTTTACTTCCCGGCTAAGTTCTTCTAATGAATGGACTGCCCTCACACACCTCTAAACATCTCAGATTTAAAACAATGTATTTGCAGACAGAAACTTTAGATAACTAAAGGGAATCTGATTGCATATGTTGACTTAAAGGAAAAAAACCCAAGCATATGTAAAAAATACTGCTAACTAATGTATGCACATATTTCTATCAAAAAATCAAAATTTAAAATTTGTGTTATATATAGCTAAGAAAGTTGTATAAACTTTGTATCAGCAAAACATCCCACAAACATTTTGAAGTTAGCCAAATCTTTAAAAAATTTAATAATTTAGTAAACATCTTAGTAATCTTTAAACATTTTAGCAATAAAAAAGCAATTCCTATTTTTTTTTTTTAACTCAAATCACTGTATCTGACCAGTCCTTCAACTACTCTAATTAGAGAATCCTAACTGAGGGGTAATTTCTATTTATGTAAGAAATATAATTAGCTATAAGTCAACATGGAATTTGTATGTCTTCTCTGTTTGCTTGTCTTTATGTAGTCCTCTATGATACTCTGTGTTCTCTGGCTGAAGAGCTTACAGGGAAAACTTTGAGTCTAATGCACTAGTGTGAATAAAATTAGAAACATTTGGTGAAAAGACACCTGACTGAACATGTGCAGCAAGCAGTAAAGTCTTTCCTGAGGAAATCATTCCATCAAGAAGGGTGCTCTCCATACTGTATTCCTTATCAGGTAGCATTGATGCAGCTAAACTGCTTTCAAATATTCACAGTAACTATTGAATAGAATGGGGATTTACTAATTCAAAATTATTCTGATAAGGTGGCCAACTGTCAAATATAACTGACATAAGCTGTTTGGGTGAACAGCTTCCATTTCCCTTCTTAGATCTCACTTTGCTTCTTGCATTTGCCCTCTGAAGACAGAGGGTATTACAAAGAGACATTCAGCAGTGATCAAAGAAGCAGTATCAGCCTGTTTTTTATTTCAGTGAAGAGGTTAAGATTATAAAAAAAGTGGGAAAAAAATCAAGTCTCTCCACCAATAGGTTCTTGACATACTTCTATTTCTCTAACTTTTGGTGTTTTCCTAGAATACTTTTTACTTTATTACTCATTCCCCTGTTAAGTCACACTGTTTCCCAGAAATGTTCATGAGATTTCTCTCAACGAGTTATTGAAATCATTAGCCTGCCATTTCACCCCTTTTCCAGTTTATTGATGAAAATGTTAATTAACACTGAAGGCATTTCCAAATCGTTTTATACCTACTTTCCTGGGCCTGTATGGAAGATTTTTTACAGCATGTCAGGAATATCTGCTGGAGAAAAATATTTCTGCCTTGGTAAAAAAAATATCAATAGCTGGAGGTCCACATCTAGTAGGACTGGACAGCCACAGCATATGCTCATTTTGATCATCATTGTTTTGACCTCATTATGCTCTATCCCATTATTAACTTAAAATGCAGCATAATCTAGCATATGGTACATGCTTGCAGCAGAGAGAGAGTATTCAGGACTATTTCCCCTTTCTACAACAATACATTTGTAATATCCTGAAGGCACAGCAATGAATCCCATTCTGTTGCAACAGCAGCGTAACATGGACCTGTCATCAATGCACGTAATGGACCTGAATATAGGCATTTTTGTCTGAAGTCAGCTGCAGCAGTCATGGAAGGGCTTGAAGTTTCTGTGCAGTGATGCAGCCTTTTGGGATCTGGGATGGACATTGGACAATGTTACAGGGATAATACACCTCTTATATTTTCTATCTAATTTTCTGTCTACTGATGATAATAGGAACTAAGGAAAAAATCCCCTGAAACAAACACACCATACCCCCAACCACCCCCCTACTTAGATCTAAAAATAACACACACAATGAATAGAGGTATTTGTTCATTAACTTCCTTTTCATCTGGTGCAATCTTCTCCCTTTGATAGTGTAATTCCAATGAATTTATCTTCACTAATATGTTTTTTAAGAACAGAATAAACAACAAAAAATATTGTGTTGGTTATGCTATTCTAAATATAACGATGACCAGTAAGGTGTCACTGATGATTTCCCATCATTTTATGTTTTGAAAGAAGATCGTCTAGATGCAGAAATGTAATTAGTTTCCAAGCTCTATCAGTCCTCAGTTTCTTGCAGAAATTTCCATAGAGACAATATGCTACAGTGCTGGATTTTATGACATCAATCTTTTCTACTAGTAGCTATACTGAGACCACAAACTTATTTCACATAGGCAATCAGTGATTACAGAGAAAAACCTTATGGTTATATCCTTTGGTGGTCTGGTCTATAAGAAATGAATTAAGAAAGAAAAAAAAAAAAAAAAAATTAGATTAGCGTTGCCAGCTCTCTGAGCCAGTAAGTCTTCCATTCAAAACAAGCAGAATATATTTCATATGAAAAAACATTGGTCAAGAATTCATTCAGAAGATCTAGATTTCTCATGTCTGTCAGTTAGGCACACCGTAATTTTTATTCATTTCCATTACAAACTGTAGTCATTCACACATTTCTATCAGCAACAGCATTACAAGATTTTAATAAACCAACCCTGACCTTTACCAGAGGATACTGGCAACAAAAGGTTGTTTTCTAGACAGTAAATATATTGAGATTGGTATCAATAAAGACATAGCCCAAAAATTCTTCTTTAGTCTTATGGGATGCTCAACCATCTGCCATAGCATCAGCTAGTATAAGTTGATGTAGCACAACTGATTTAAGAAAAAAATAATTAAAATTTCCAATTTGCAGCAGCAGAAGCTCCAAAAACATTTTGGATCAGTGTATTTCTATCTTGCTATAAATCTCCTGTTTTTATAATCACGAAGGCTATTGGCAAGCCTACATACAAAACCATGCAACCAGATGTGATCAGAAGTAGGTCTTGAGGAAACTGACTTGGACAGGTCATGGTGCTCAGGTACTTTGCTGATGACTGGAGAAAGGCACATAAGCCATCTTCAAAATAAGGAGGAGGATGTTCTGTGGAAACTCAGTCGGTGGTAAAATTATGGAGCAAGTCTTCCTCAAAATCATTTCTAGCCACAAGAAAAGAAACAAGAAAAGTGACAGGGAAAAGCCAAAGTTCAGCTGGTGGCCAGTTGCTAGCAGCACATGTTAGGGATTGATACTTCATCACTAGACCAAATGTTTCTCAAGTTTTTTATTAGAAACCTGAATGGTGATCCTCTGCAATGGAATGCATCCTCTGAATGCAAGTTTGCATATGATACAAAAATGGGGGTAGTGGCTGCTATATTGAGGGTTATTACCTTCCATCTGGCACTTGTGAGACTACATCTGGAACACTTTGTCCAGAGTCGGTCTTCTCAGTACAAGAAAAACATTGACACAGTGAAGCGAGTGGAGCACAAGTAAGATGTTCAGGGGGCTGGAGCAGAGAATACAGCTTTGTTTAGCTTTAAGAATGAGCATAGAAGCATTCACACCTGTTCTTATGTTGCTGACTGCACTTGCCCCAGTGCTTCTGCTTTCAGAGTATGTTTTCATCATTAATCCTGGAGGATCTTGCCTGGCTATGAGCTATTTTGGTATCCACAGCAACACAGCAGAAAAATACCACATTAAGAAGGAATAGTAGCAATTAAAACCTGTGGGTAAGTACATGCAGCAGTAAGAAATTGTAATCCTTATACTAACTGCATCCAGAATATACTTCTTATTGTAACTAATAATAAAGGCACTTCCTCTGCAATATAAATCTATCTTAAACTGTAATAAGCTTGAGGAAAATTCTATTCAGCCAAATTATTGGCTGAATTCAGTTATATGTCAGTCTTCAGTTTTCAATAAAAGTGGACATTATATGGAGTAGACATTATTGCTTTTTAAATAGGACTGTGGTTAACATTGTTTAACAGACATACGATGATGATTATTATAGGTTGGGCAGGCTAAGCTAAATCTTATGTCTCACTGCTTCCATACCTTTAAAACTGTTATTGTAAGAGCCCTAACAGGAGCGATACCATGGAATCAGCAAGTCACTTCACTGTTGTTATAACCAATATATCCAGATACTGGTACTGAAGCATGAAGATGTTGTAAGTGCGTATTTAATCCCTTTCACAAAGGCACAAATGAGATGAGATCAATCAGAAGAAACCTATTGATTGTACCCAGCTGAAATGACCACTCGCTACCTTGCAGGCTGTGGATGTGGGTTTTGCAGAAAGGACAAGGACCCCAGCACTCTCAGGAAGCAGGCAGCCACCTGATTTCATTAACTGATGTCGTCCATCAGGGCCAAGACTGCTGGGAAATTCAAGTTTCATTCACATTATGAAGAGTTTTTATTTCTTTCTATGAATACTTCAGACAAAACTATAAAGGGTAAGACTATCAATGGATAAGCCTTAAAGAAAGCATCTTGTAACTCATAGTCCCACATGTGAGACAGAAATTACCTATAATTTGAAAAGCTTAATCTTGTAACATATAGGATATTTACCTACTTCCTATTACTTGGGACAGAAGCTGACCTAGATAACAAAGACTATCCTTGTACAAAAAATAACTCAATTCTGTAAGTTTGAGGGCTTGGGCACAGCTTTCTTCTTAAAAATTTGTTTTTAAAAATTCCAGATCTTTGGAAACTATCTAAGCTCTAAGTTTAAACTTTATATAATTTCAAATAAAGACCACCTCAAAATTTATTACTACTTCAGTTAGGCCACTACCATAGTAAGGTTTCCTGTAGATAAAATGGAGAAATGAAAAGCTAATATTTCCTTTGTTTAGCAGAAGTTTTTACTCACTTGGAAATAGCTCTTTGCTTCTGGATAACCTCAGAAAGTAAATATTCATAAAACAAAGTACACAATGTGTTAATTCCATGGGAAACCTGAAACCATCCATATCTAGTATGTACAGCTGATTGTGGATACTGCAAATCAACTTTCATTTAAAAAAGGGAGAAAAGATGACATCTTGACCTCATAAATTATTTTATTCTACATCATTTACTGGTCTACCTCATTTCAAATTTGAGAAGCTAGACAGAACATTGAATACCATGGAAATAATTTTGTTACCTGTTGTTAGCAGTTACTAAGTTATCTGTGGCTCAAATTTTACAGTTATGTCTGCTCACTGGATGTCATCCAGTCATTTTCATAGTAAAATGAAACTGAAATATTTTGGCTGGTTTTCCACTTTAATTTTTATTTGAAATTTATTTTGTTTAATATTCAAATTAACATCTTTAATAAATTAATAGCCTTTTTTATCTTCTGTAGGAAGAGTTGTTCAGTACAGTTACACATACAAATTTGAGGATTATAGGCCTGTTCCATTGTTTTTCTTCCATCTTCAGAAATGGATACTTTTCAGTTATTATTCAGCCTGACAGATAATCAAAATGAAATTGATTCTCACTTACATGGTTTTCTTTGGGTTTGAAAAGTCTTTTTTAGAAGGGAAGTTCTGATTTATACCTTAAATTCTGCAAATATAAGAAAATACAGAGCTAATTTTTAATTTAAATTAAGATACTTTAGCTGCATTTTCTTAGCTGATATACTTAGCTAGGTATCTGAACATTCAGTCTGTTCTGATAAGTACCTTATCACATAATTCTTATCTGAATATTGTGCATTAACTATAATCTTGACATAGCACCCATAATTTCACACAAACGTAATTTTCAAGTCAAACATAATTTTTCACATCACTGTGAAATCCCAAGATCAAACCAGACCATTCGGTCTGCAAAACTAGAATGAGAGTATGGACAAGATTAGGGAAGAGAGGTGAAGAAATGAGACCACAATGCCGTCAACTCTATGGTAGGTGCTCCACAAACAACGTACCTGGGTTACAAGGAAAGCAAGGGCCAGAACCTTGTCTGTGAGAACATCAGCCACAGAGGGCTTCCTTCTCTTCTGTGCTGAGGTGATCCAGGCACAGAAGAGATGGATCATGGAGCATAATAGTTAGTTGAGACAACATCCATTATTTCCTACCATAACAACAGAACATTTTGCTTTCCACCCTGAGGGTCATAATTCTCAGTTATTGCTGAGCTGAGACTTCTGCTGCAAGTGTTTAGAAATACTGCTTGCATATAATGGATTCTGATGCATTAGTGAGGCTCCTCTGGGACTCCCAACAATATAGTATGCCCTCTAGCAAGTCCCAATATCTTAGGAGGGCTACAGATGCTACAGTGTGCAGTGTGTTATTACTATCTCACCACTCTGTAGCTTAAAATTGGTGCGTTGGTACAGAGAAACTTGGCAGCTCCAATTAGAGATAACAAGTGAGGAATCCTTTACACTGTGGCATTGTGGTTCCTTCCAGAAGTGTGAAGAGGGCTGTCAAACAGCTGTACTCCTGCCCTGATGCAGTTCCCTCCCTGATCACTGCTGCCCTTAGCTACACAATGTAGAACATCAAGACTGACACTTCTCTTCACTGACAGTTTACCTTCAGATTCCTGGATATTTCTGTTTAGCTGTTCCTTGAACATAGTGGTAAATCGTTAACTCCTGAACTCAAAGGGACTGAAGGGGAAATCCTCCCCTCCACCTTCTAGGGATCACAACAGAGTGAAATGAGATATGGGAAAGAAAGATGAGGAGAGGACACCCCCATAGATTTGATTTCTGTTCTATCTCAAAGATATCAACCAATGCCATATCCACTGTAGGGAATACAGCAGGAAAGAAATCACAAGCTGAAATTCAACTAAAAGACACTGGCACAAAAAAATTATTACATTTTGTTGCCACTGGAGTTCTGTTCTGATTTTATTTTTGTTTTCCTTTGGGAAGCTGCTCATGCATATTGGGAAGTGAATATGGTGTGAACATTTGCTTTCTTGCCCTTCACTATGTGAAGGTCTCCCTCATCTCTTCCTTTTTTGGAAAATATTTTAAAGCAAGAGTGCTATAGCATGGCAAGTCTCTTCCCAAGAGGCACAGTTTTCCTTTGTCAAAATATGTGCAGGGTATTTTTTCCAAGGTTAGTGAATGGAATGTAACCTACAACATCTGCTAGTGGCTGGAAACCTACTGTGCCTCTGAATTAGATTCCTATGACAGATGAGATGCCTCTGCCAGGAAAGAGGCTTTTAAAATGGGCCATCTCTTATTTTTTAATTTACAGAGGTAACATACAGAGCTCCTCAGATATATTTCAGGAATTTGTTTCAGGAAAGGAAGAGAAAGAGGTGAGATAGGCACAGACAGGTTGAAAATTGCAGGGAAAAGAGTTCCAATAACTATTTCACTATCTACATTCAGTGTTGCACCCTAGCAGGATCTACCACTTGCAACAAGACACAAGCTATAAGGCTGTTCAATACCCAGGTCTTGGACACATCTAAGGAGGTAGGCTCAGAAGACTGAATTTTTCCACTCGATCATCAAAGCTAGTTCCGATTTTCAAACCTATTCTGTTGTTCAAAACTATTTTCAGTAAAGTAGAAAAAAAAATCAAATCATTTCAATCCAAGGCTTGCCAGGGCTCCTAGGAACTCACAGCCTGCTGCAGTTCACAGTACAGGAAGAAGAGAATTGTTTTGCTTTGGAAATTTTTGTACAAGCTGCCAGAATTACATATTATGGGATTTTCACCAAAAATATCCTTGAACTCTAAACAAAAAATGCTCACTAACACACACACTTGCATGTGTGCACAAACAATGCCTCTTTGAGGATGGCAGTAGAATTTGCTGACTGTGATTTGAAAAAAAATCCACAAACCACAAGAACAACCTCTTTCCCTTCCCCACCCCCAATGCACACCAAATAAGTCCCTAAAGACTGGTATGCAAACCCCTGTCAGCTTCAGTTATAATTAAAAACTGACAGACACAGCCTTAACAGAAAGCCCACATTCCAAAAAGATCATCATGAGAGAACACAGGATGCTCTACACATGAATATTACAGAAACAAGAAAGAACATACCTAGAAAATCACAGCAAAAAAAAAAAAATTACATGAGCAATCTTTAATTTCAGCCACACACTTAGAGTCATGTACTATTTCAGGTCTTCTTGGTTTTCCAGTCTTAGCATCCAGTGTCCCAGGCTCAATCCTCTCTTGCAGACTCACTCATGCCAAAGTGTAACAAAGAGAAAACTCCCATGCTCATTTTCATTTCCAGCTCGCAAGTTTGTACCAGCAGAAGGGTGTCTGCAATTTCTACTAGTTCAATTAATTTGGATGTCTATAAAAAGCAGAACATATCACACATAAATTAAATATTTGAAACTAAGGGTTCTAAAGTTTGATTTTTTTTCAGCTAAAGTAATCATTTCCATGCACAGCTGTTTGGGTTCTGAACATCTTAATTAAAACATTTTGAGAGGATAATAAAATTTACCATTCAATCAAACATTGGACAATTTTACAGCTGATACCAAATGTTATACGATAAAATTAGAGTTGGGTTTCAAAGATCACTGGCAGTAACAACAAAGAGTTGATCTAAAAATCTCAGGTAGTAAGTTTCTCCTGCCCTTATTACTGAAGTGGAAATATTATTATAAACAGGTGTGGGACTTTTTTCTACTGTAGTGTAAAAACAAGTTCATGTGCAGTCTCACTGAAAGTTAGTGAGAACTGGACATTACATTCTACATAAGCAATTTTACACACCTGCTATGGAACACTGTATTCTTTTTTTTTTTTTTAAATGACATTCAGAAACTAAGCTGATGTTGCAGAAATCTCCTAGCACCTGGGCTAGTGTCTCAATTGCAATTCCAGCAGTGGGGTTTTTTTTTTGTTGTTGGTTTCTTTTGTTTGTTTGTTTGTTTTTCTTTTTTTTTTCCCATGTTTAACAGACATTATGCTTAGACATTAGCTATTTCATACTCAAAGATTTTATTTCTGGTGGTAGGTACTTAGTCATCTAACACAAGAGAAATAAACTTCCCATGTTAAGAAGAAAGCCTACTTTATTTTTGGTTGGTTGGCTATTTGTTAACATTTGCAAGGGATTTAAAATATAGATAAAATTGCCATCTAGTACAACAGCAAAAGAATTAAAGTAAAACCACAGTGATTAATTATTTCTGTGAACAAATGAACGACTCAACACTTGAAAGTCATACAAGTAACTGTCCTGCAGCCCAGTTCTTATTGGCAAGAAGTAAGGAGAAATAAACTGCTGCTCCTGCTTTAGAAAATGAGGTCACAAGGAAAGTCATTAGGTGGACAGAAATCCTTAAGGTCTTGATGCTGCAATTAGATGCATGATATTGGAGGCTTGAGTCTCTGGAGAATCACACTACTTTGAAATAAGGTTTCAACTGACTGCCAGAGTAGCAGACTAGTGTGGAGGGTCTGTCTCCACCAGAAGAACTGATGAAGAGAACGTACTCGAATCACTATAATTTACAGAGTTTTATATCCACTTTAAATCAAGTAAACGGACTTTCTTTCAATTTCTTCCATAAAGAAAAAAAGTCAGGAAACTGTTAATAAACAATGAAAACAGAGACAGCATCCTAATTTCATGCTCTACGATATGAAGAAGTTCTTTACTTTCTGCATACTCTTTTTCACCTTGCAAAATTAAATTGTCATTTGCTGGAACAAAAAATGATAAACCAAACCAACCAACCCTTTATACTTTTCTACCATCCATATAACATATGCTTTCAATGTTATCACCACTGAAAGCCCAAGGAAGTGTCAGTTCCTTCTCACAATGAACACTGTATAGCATTACACTCTGCTGTATCCATGGTCTCCACAAACCAAGGACAAGACAATCTGTGTACGTGTAGATAATTAAAATAGTCATCTTATTTGCAGCACAGTCATAGAATATCTGAAGTTGGGAGGGACTTTATAAGAATCACTGAATCCAACTCCCTGCTCCTCCTGCTGCTGGTCACCAGAAGGAATGAGGACAAGTCCTAGATAGTGGAAACACTTATCAGTAAGTTTTTTAAGAATTCCTCTTTGCTCATGGTGTAGCCACAGAACTTGTTTCACTGCGTGCTATGAAAAGAGCTTCTGAGTTTTTACAAGGGTGAAAATCTCCCTTCCCATTTTTAATTTTGCACATTGAAAAGATAAAGGATGTTATTTGCACATTTTAAGGTTGCAAGCCTAAGGCAAGAGAGTGAGGTGTTTATTGGCTTTGAAATAATCAGTAGCTTGAGTTGCTTAAGCTTTCATTGATGGAAAATGTAGCTTTTTATACTGCCTCTTGGGAAGTGTTGATAGAGCTAGGCTCATCTGGGGAAGAAAGATTTTGGTGTATGTAAGCAACTCTTGTACAGAAACAATGTGCCTAGGCCAATAGGCATCTTGTGCAAGCAAGACACTATAGCAGGCACAACATGGTGTTAATATGACTGTATCTGGATCAGAGATGGTGCATGTCTCCTAGGTCCAACCTCATCTTTGCCTGCAGGTGATACTCTGAAGAACTCCACAGAGCCTGAATGATCTGAAAATGGGACTTAACTGCAGGCCCCCATAATGAGGACCACTCACCAAAAGGCCACCCTAGCATTGCAAGGAAATCTGCAAAGGAAGGGAAAAAAATTCTGTACGTAATTATATTATCTTAATCATAGGACTGTCCTTTTTTCCTTCTACACTCTCCTGCTCCATATACTATCTTCTACTTTCTGCAAGTGAGATGGCAGAAGTTAACAGGAAAAAAACCACATCCTCAAACCCAAACATACCCCAACAATACTTAAACTGAGAAAGGATAAATCTTGCAGTCTTTTTTTTTTTTTTTTTTTTATACAAAGATCAGTTACCTTTCCCTAATTGTTTTGACATTCATAGCAGCTCTTTTTAATGGAAGCTCAGCATGTATATGTCCTCTATGGAACAACAGGTTGTTTGCAGGCATTTTCTTCACAGAAAAATTATACGATCTAGGAAGCTAACATAAAAAAACCCAAGAATTTTACACTGCTCCATTTCTCGGAGAATTGGAAGGAGACCACAAAACTATCAATTTCTGGCTAAGAGAATAAAGTATAATTTTTAATTTAAAAGGGAATTATTCTGGACTTTGATAAATCAGCTTCATAAGAAGGTTTAAATTAAAATAAAGTAAAAGGGAGCCCTTAAATGGCATTTATGTTGAGAGACAGATTGACACTGAATTTGAAGAGATTAAACTCAGATTACGATAGATGCATATGTTAATGATAAAGTTCAGATTAATATGAAAGCATAATCAGGTTTCTTATTTCGAAGTCATGTCCTCTAAGTTGCCTGATTCAGGTTTTATAAATTAGCTCACCTTGCTAATTCTAGTAAATGAAAAGAGCTTTACCCACTGCACTGGAAGTAACTGAGGGATCAGTCAATTCTTGTGAGTGGGTGTATCAGAAATTAGCCTTGAGGGGAGTAAAGAAGAAAGCATGTAAATTCCTAAAGATTTTCTTGATGCTTCAGTTTCTTATGCATCGAGCAAGAATGATACTCTACTGGTAAGACACTATCAGGCAAAATGCAAAACTGCCTAAACAGGGATGCCCTTGAAACCCTAACCCTGTACATAATTTGACAAAAGAAAAACCATGCCTCCTCTTCCTTCTTGGGAAGAGACTTGTCATGCTTTAAAATGCTTTAAAATGTTTTCTGAAAAAGAAAGAGATGAGGGAGACCTTCACATAGTGAAGGGCAAGAAAGCAAATGTTCACACCATAGTCAGGGAACCTGTCTACAGGTGACTAAATGTTAATTTCTTCAGAGAGACTAATTTTCCACACTAAAATAACATTGTAGAGACATATCTATAAGTAAATGCAATTAAATACATAAATAAAATTAAAACATGCTGGATTGAAGTAAAACAATTAAATTTCCATACTAAAACTGGCAAATGTTAAATGATTGCTCAGACTTTGAAGGTTTGCTTTATGCTAGTCAATACAGAGACTTTCTGGGAGTCTTAGTAATTTAAGACAAAAGAGAAACTTCCTGAACTAATAACAAAGGGGTCAAAAAGATTTTGTCCTTCAAAAGATAACTAGGAGAAGCTGGACAATGTATTGGGTCACTACAGTACAGTAGATGAATATATAGTTCTTTCAGTACTCAAGGGAATAACTAAAGCAGGAGACCTTGAGAACAGAATATGTCTACCTAATTTAAATTCCAGAGCAGAGAGTTTAAACTGTTTATCAGCCACCAGGTAAGCTTCTGTCTCTTCAGAAGAATATGATCCAATTACAGGTCATACATAATCTCAGTTTCTTCCCAAGACTGTGATTTACTTAACCAAAAACTATTATAATTTACCCCCTTTCTTTTTGCAAAAGAGGAAATAAATATTATTTCACAATTTATTTGCACAATTCCTAAATAGGCAAACAGGGAACTTTACAAATGGGGTTTGGAGCATCAGCAAGTCTATTTTTATTCTCACATAAGAAACAAGACTACAATGAAAAACTCATCTTCCTTGTTTACAAAATAACTTTATTTTAAGGTACTCCTAGTCTTATTACAAAATTATCCCTTGAAGTACCAGCACAACTTGGAGTCCCCAGTGGGGACCGTGATCCACTGAAATTACTGGCCTTAATCCCAAACTCACCACGACAGCCCAAAGAGCTGAGCACAGTGATCTAGGTTCTGTGCAAGGGTGGGAGGAACCAAACCAAACGTTCGTATGTCATTTTAAAGAGAAACTAGAATAGAGGAAAACATGTAAAGAAGAAATAAATTGGAATAAATATTTAATATCCATAATATTCCACTATACTGAATAAATGAGCACAAAAAAGATTGTATCTTTCCTGTTTCTAACAGATTTACATTGAGGCAGGTCACCATACATAGCAGTGAGCACTTTGTACTACCTTGTGAAGACATTACTGATGACTGTGTGGTCAGAATTGTCTTTTTAATTTTATTTAACAACTGGAATACTGTGGCTTCTTCCATCTATGAGTATTTTTTTAAATAAAGTATCCACAGGAACAAGATGAAAATAAATATGTTAGAAGGAGAAATTTGCTGCAAAATACATCATTACATTTGGTGTTTAGACTCTCTTATGACCCTTATCATGAACCAGATGTTCACATACAGTGGGAGGGACATCACCACCCTGGTCCACACCCTGCAGTTTAACCTGGGAGGTGTTAGGACAGAGGTTGTCAATGAAGACTGAGGAAAAGAATTTATTGAGAACCTCAGCCTTCTCCTCATCTGTATTTACTGGCCCACCATTTTTACTCTTCAGGGGATGTATGTTTTCTTTAATCTTCCTTTTTTCATTGACATACCTATAGAATCCCTTCTTATTAATCTTTGCATCCCTTGCCAAGTCCAGCTCCAATATTGCCTTGGCCCTCCTGACTTCGTCCCTACACAATTGGGCAGCATCCCTATACTCTTCCCAGGGTACCTGTCCCTGCTTCCACAGCCTGTGAAGCTCCTTCTTGCTTTTTAGTTTGACCAGTAGGTCATGGCTCAGCTACACTGGTCTCTTCCCTTCCTTG
>JAAGNO010022245.1:0-38439 GCA_033439905.1 Ceryle rudis
CTGAAACTTTTTTATATATATATATATATATATATATAAAAAACGTGCACCACTTTTATTTATTCAGGTAGAGTGAACAATCTGCTCTTCTTCTATATGTACAAGTATATTTTTTTTTAGTGAGGCTATAAATTGGAAATGTTCAGAGCATGGGATAGGAAACTATTGACTGAATGCCAAATATCTTTCCAAATCAAAATAAAGAAGAACTAATAATCCTTGTTGTGCTTGTCAGCTGTAGCCAAGTTAATGATATGATGATAAAAACAAACAAGCTGTTTCACAAATTGGCTGTGGCACACTATGGAACTTATAATGCTCCACTTGTGATTGGCCTTTCCTGCTGATTTTTCCATTTCTTGGGCAACAGAGCTTCTTCCATGTTGTTTGCCATCTGAAATATGAGTTCCAGAGACTGACTGTGGCTCAGTGTGCTCTGTACGACTGATAGATGTGTATGTGCGTGAAAGAAGCTTTGCACATCATTACATTCTCTCCCTCATCCAAACCCTCATCCTCTGAGGGTTTGAGCCATCCATATCTTTTGGGCTGTGCCTGTTCCCTCTTTTGCAGAGAAAGGCAGACAGAAAATGCTTAAAGAATAATGGCATCATTTTGGTTGGAAGAGACCGTTTGGATCACTGAGTCCAACCGTTAACCCAGCACTGCCAGGTCACAACAAAGCCATGTTCCTCAGCACCACATCTACATGTTTCTTAAACACCTCCAGGGATGGTGACACCACTGCTTCCCTGGGCAGTCTGTTCCAGTGTCTCACAATGCCTTTCAGTGAAAAAATTTTTCCTAATGTCCAATCTAAACCTCCCCTGGCACCACTTGAGGCTGTTTCCTCTTGTCCTATCACTTGCTACTTGAGAGAAGAGACCAACCCTCACCTCACTCCAACCTCCTTTCGGGTGGATGTAGATAGCAATGAGATCTCCCCTCAGATGTTTGTGTAGATGGAGAAGATTTTTTCAAGAAGACAGAACTTCAGTTTTGTTCTGTAACATCATCCTCTGGTAAGCTCTTGACTTCTTGACTGGGATCCATGAAACATTATTTGGAATACAGAGAGCCATTACATGATGGTTTATTGCATCAAAACCATCAGCACAAGCAGAGGAATCTATTCTGGTTAACACTTTCCTGATCCCCTGTGTGCTCCTATCCTTCATGTTCCTTTGCTAAACACATGGGGGAATAAGTACCTAGGTGTAAATATGTATTATTTATTTGTTAAGCTGAGAGGGAGGTCTGACACTTGGAAGGTTGACAGCATTTCCCACATCTTACTGTAGGGAATACAGGCAATGGGAGAATAAGCATTATTTACTTCTATTTAACAAAATGTAAAATTTTAGGAGAAAGTACAGCAAATACTTGTGAATACAAAGCACCAGCCCCTCATACTGCCTGTCTCCCCTAAGACACATTCACAGCGTCACGTTAGCACCCAGAGCATTGGGATGCTGGAATAGATTCACAGCCAGCAAACTACTGCTCCTCACAAAGAGAGCACAAGATGGGCCTGGCAGTACTGCAGTGGTTATTTCTGCTGCCATTTTTATCTTTTTTTTTTTTTCTGTTAGAAGTCTTGCATGTTTAGGTACTTAAATATTTAAACAGATGCAGGATACCATTCCCAAAAGAGATTTGTGCCCTCCACTTGTGAACCTAACATGATATATTCTGTCATTTTTAAGCAGCATATTGATGTCTTCAGTAGTCTTAACCATGGTTATTACTGGAAGGAGGAGCAATCTCACAGGTATTACTGCTTTGAACAGCAGGACAGAAAGCTGTGCCTGGTAAAACGCTTGTATGCAGAACTCTAATAAGCTCTTGCATCAATATGTAGCTGCTCTGCTGCATGGGCTGCACAGTGCTCTTGAACGTGCACAGGCGTGACAATGCCTTGTTCCAGTGATTCATGGAAGGTGTTAACATCAACTGCGTCTTGCAGTGAGTGCTAATGTAACCCCTTATATTTCTATAATCACTTAACTCTGGAGCAGTTCTTAATGTTTCAGTATAATTCTCATCAATTCAGACCTGCTTTTCATATACTCTTTCCTTCTGCCCCACTTTCTGCACCTAATAAGTAGGTTGGGGGCTAAGGAAATTGCTGTTTGCATGGGGAGACGACTGTTTAAGAATTCAGCCATTTACAATTAAAAATACAGCCCTCAATTTAATATATGTTCCAGCTCATTCTAGTATTGCAGTCTTCAAATCGCAGATCATTTTTGCTATGTGTTTTATAAAGAACAGAGTTTTAAATGTTTGGGGGGGGGGGGAAATGAAGAAGCAGAGATCGATTTATTCTTGGTATAGTTTTCTTGTCAAGTCCTAAACCCTTAAAAATGAGGGTTTCACTGTGGCCAGAGATAGAAACATATCACACTCTGAGTTTCTCAGGCTTATAAGCCATTCACTGAAAGTCAAAAGTTTATTGAAGGGTAGATGCAATTTAAAGTTGTTTCCTCTAAAGTATTATTAGCATTTGACGGACACTGATAAATGTTACTAAAACATCTTTGAAAGGCAAAGGAATAATTCAGCCAACTGTTCCACTGATTTTGCTTTCTGATATATCCCCTCATAAAAATAATATCCCTTTGATGGATTTTTTTTTCAGAATAGAATGGTGTATCTGAAAAAGAGAAGCAAAATATTTCCTGCAATATTTTCTCATTGAACGAAGGAAAAAGTTATTGCACTGTGATGCAATGAAATAATTAATACCTAAGACACAATAGGGCAGAAACAATGGACAGGCTTTGCCTGAAATACCCAGGGCTGTGTCATGGGTTACTTTCCTCATATAAACAGGAAAATTTATGAGTAGATACTAGAGGAAATCCCTGGATGTTTTTAAATGGTTTCTTACTCGTGACAAGCTATTAAGTAAAAAATTTGATCTCTCTTTTTCCTTTTTGTAGCATCATTTTCTAACTTGGTTCCATTGATGACTTTGGGCAGTTAAAGTTTTTTACAAGACTGTTCTGAAACTACTTTTGCATGAGCATTTCCCCTAGCTTCAGTCCCTGCCCTCTTTCTCTTGAATTATTTAGTAGTGCAGGTAACTTATTGCCATGAATTTGTCACCTTTGTCAAGAGATTATCTACCTCTTTCCTACAATAATCCCCTGTGACTAGCTAATCTTTCCTTTTGACTCACATTCCATGAACCTACGAACCTGTATTTTTTTGTTGTAGTTGCTACAGCACTACCAACTCAATCTCCACTGAGTGTCTTGCATTTCAAGGACCAAAATCACTCATAAAATGTTAATGGTGTCTATCCTATTTCCCCATAATGCTAAAATAACTGTGATGTTCTGTGGGTTTCTCTACCCCAAGAAACCAGTGCACAGTAAAGCAAGGTTTGAATACATAGCTCCTCACTTCTCACATAGACATTTTAAGGACACACTGAGCAGCAGATAACTTCTTTCACTTTTAAACGTGGCGTAAGCCACCATGAACTTTAATGTGCTTGGGGCTTTAGGAAGTAGTAACTAGGGCACAGAAAATCCGTAACAGCTCTCTACCTCTTGTCGTAGAGAAGTCCTATATTCTTAAGCAGCTCCTTCCCTGTCTCTAAGAAGGATTTTCTTGTGGTTATGGTAGCATGGAAGGGAGTTGTGTCCAAGTACTCCATGTAGCTGCTGGTGGGTAGACACCAAATAATAGAAGCTGGTTCAAATTTTTCTTTCAAATTAGTGTTTCTTTAAACTGGAATCTTGGTTTGTAGAGAACTAATGTGCATATTAATGAATTCATGCTTGTGCTTCCTTAGAAAAGGCTTTTCTTGGGAGGGCTGTAAAGGAAAAGACATGCAAGAATATTTTCATTGTTTTTTGTTGTAACCCAAAACACTGAGGTTTTTCACTGCACTCAAAATTTCCCATGAGAATTGTGACAAAATTTAAATATTTTTCATTTTCAGCTGTATTTTTAATTAAAAGGTCGTATTTTGCAAACAGCTCAAGCTTTACCATCTCTGTGCTTCAGTTCTCTGGCTGTCATTTGGGATTATAATTCTTTTATATCTTTTTGTTTCTCCTATCTGTTTAGATCACAAAATGTATCTTGCTATGTGTTGATACCATGCCTAGCAGAATGGAATCCTGAACTTGGCTGGTATATAAAGTTGCTACTATAATGCAAATCAATATTAAATAAAAGAGCATCAACCTACTTTTCACCTTTTACATTTCACGTTTCCATCAATAAGCTCTTGAAATTATTGCTGGACTTTCTCTACTCTTATAAATAACATAGTATTTTGCTATATCATCTTCAGTTATCTTTGAGCATCCCCCATGATCAATGTCTCTTAAGAATATAGCCTTATAATTATTTTCTATCCCCTGCTGCATTACCTTATACTTCCCTGCTGGAAAGGCTATCACACATTTGCTCGCACATAAGCCTAATTAATTTCGTCAAATTATTTTTAAATTGTTGGCTTTGTTCCATCACATTTCTTGCCCTTCTTTCCTGATTCCAATAAATTTATTCTCTTCTCAAAATACACCTGCTGCCAAGCTTACTTATGTAATATAAAAAGTAGTCCCTAAATCATCCTTGATGAGACCAATCCGATTGCCTCACTTACCCTTTTGAAACATTGCCTATGACTTTTTTCTTGTCACTCAGCAGCCTTTTTTTGAGCCAAATGAATAGAGTTTTCCCCACTTATCAGGTACACTGACTTTATAGATTAACCTTTTGTGTGGTATGGCTTTTAAATTTGCATAATTTCTATCATCTACTTCACCTCTGTCTGCTAATTTGCAAACATACCCAGCACTGTCACACACATCCCTCACAGGAGTGTGGGGGCAGAATTGCTGTGCACACTGAGTTCAGCCACATGTCCCCATGGTTGTCCTGTGGGGCAGCCCTTGTTTCCACCTGGAGATAGCAGATGGTAAGAACATCACTACACCTTGTTACTAAAGAAAGCACAAAAAAATCAGACTAGAGATACCAAATATTTAGGGAATGGTTGGCTTTTCTTTGTTTTCAGAGGGAGAACTGACAGTGCTGTGATGGATTAAATTAAATAAAGCAATATGTGGCACAAATCATACTCCAAAGCTAGGCAAACTTTCAAACAGAGTATTTTAAAGATAATTTCGGAGGAATTTCATCATTGCACTAGCTGCATATTTGTAAAGATGCCACAGCAGGTTGACCTTCCCATGTTGCCTAAAAGATCTGAACCAGAAAGACCTGATACCTTGTGATCTCATCAGGTACCTCAGGTAGCTCTTGAGATTGGCAAGCCTTTTTTGCATCCATATAATTTAGTTGGAGCATCTTTATTTTTGGTGTTATTAAGTCTGGCTTTCTGAGTTTCTTCCAGCAGAAATACGGAGTTTTCACAAGAGCAAACTGGAAAAAGATGGGTGCTAGTCATTTGAAAAGAGAGAATCAATTAATAAACTCCCCTGGATTTGCTCCAGATCTAGCTTTGCGGGAGTGCCTTTGGAAGCACTGCCAGCTATGAGCAGTCAGGACTCCCCAGGCAGCACAAGATCATTCAGCATGTGAATTATAGACTTCAGCCTTGAGAGTATAAATGATGGTCAGGAACAAGAGGGCAGATACAGAGTGATAATCATTTCAACTTCAAAGTTAACTCAGTACGATATTGCTTCATTACAGTGCAGAAATCAGCAAAGAGATCTGATTAATCCTTGATGTAACTTCCTTGACATGCCCTGGTTGTTAAAACATGCTGTCTTTCTCTAGCACCTTCATGCTGTTTCAACAATAAACATTTGAACAGCTACAACAGCACATGGATGTCAGGAAAGCCGAGTGATCTATATTCTAAGCTCATCCTTAGAAAGTGATGAGTCAAGATGACAAAATGTCCTGACACATTAGGAAAATGCACTTACCTAATCAGTTCATCGGCCTTTATTAATAAACTGATATGGTGCTAGACCATAACACAGACGGCAACATTTGGTCTGAATTTAGTGATTGATAACTTTTTAATGGCAACCATTAAAATGCAAGTAGCTAGGTGTAGTTGTTCCTGCCTGGAACAACAGGGGAGGCAGGGTAGGAGCTGTTCTGCTGTATGTGATAGCAATGCGAAAACCTCTACAAGCCAATACAAGGTAAACACCTGCACAGAGGTTTGCAACATCAGAGCAAAATCTGTGTGTGCAGTAAGGACAAATTACAAATGCTATAACTATTCTGATAGATTAGTAGACAAGTGGACAGGCTCACCAATCACCCCTATATAGGAAGTGGTGTGTGTATAGATATAGCTATATAGATATAGATATATATATATAAGGATTGCATTAAATGTACAATTCAGTTCCTATAAATCTGGAAGAGTTATCGTCCCTGCAGCTAATCACAAAAGCAGAGAACTGATTATTTCTCAGAAATGCTTTCTGGGGTTGTAAAAAATATTTTGCTTAATACAGTGATGGTGCAGCTTGGGGTCATGGGGAGAGTGAATAGTGGGCTTTGTAATGAACCTTAGAGAAGTGTCCTCAGAGCTTCATCTTTGTACATCTTGACACAAATCAGTGTTTTCTCTCTATGTATTTCAGCCCAAGCTGTCAAAATGAAGCACGAACACATGCACCCATGTGTGCACACAAATACAAAACCCAGCTCACACCAAAAATCACTTTAAACACCCTTTCTCCTTCTTAATAATCTCTCCCCTTTGTGGAACGTCTCACTTTGGGATAATCTCATTATGGGATATCTTCTTGACAGGTTAATCTTCTCAGTTACCTGCTGAAGATTTTGTCAGGTTTTAATCTGGAATACGATCGGATAACATCTACAGATCAATATCTTCTTTGTAGTCATGTTCCAAGGCTATGAGAGCTGTTCTTCTATGCAGTTCAAATGCCTCATTAAAGATTTCTTAAATTGTAAAACCCTTCCAGAGATATCATGCCTTCCTTTGCTATACATTCAGTGTAATGTTCCCCAATTCATTCACGTGTTGAATGTCTGTCACAGTGACTGTTCCTTCCTTAAAGCAAAAAATATTTCCTCAAAATAAACTTAACAGTTCCTACACATTTTCAACAAGTAGTATATTAATTTGAACAAGCTTTATGTGAATTATATCGGAACATTTCTTATGTAGCGCTGTCATATTTACTGCACATTTCAACACAAATATGTTATCTTCTCATTTGTTAGCTTTATGTCTCTTGTGATGGTAAATTAAAATGATCTGTTGAACTCTGATTTTCTGCTTTTGCATTCATCTCCTAACCTAATTACTTTCCAACACTTTATTGACTATTTTATCTGTAGTAGAATGATTCATGTATATTAAGATCTTTGAAATTATATTATGAAAAAGAGAGTAAGGTTACCCGTTTAACATTATTTGCTTTGTGCACATCGTTAATCAGTAACAAGATTTCTGATGCATTCACGGAAATTGGAATATGCTTCTTTTCTAAACAGCACTGATAAGGGGACATTTCCTTCTGTCGACAAATATCTTGATAACAAAAATACAGAATGGGTGATATTAAGAAGATATACGGAAAAAGCTAGCCAACGATATATGAAGAAGTAAGATTAACACTGAATGAGTGTTTCACTCACAAAGGAGAAAAACCCATGATTTCGCCATTTCACTCTTTCGTAAGCTTCAGTGATTAAGAGTCTGAAAATATACCTGGTCTCAATTTACACAGCAAGGTGTTTATTAGTTTGTCAGATCTCACATAGGCAGAAGCTAATTTGCTCACAGGGTATGCTGTAATTATATCACTGAATAGTTGTTTTAAGTGATCCAGTTTTAATTTCTTCCTCTTTGATATAGTCATTTAATTACAACACAGCGCGATTGATTAATTGCATTGACAATATTTTCTTTCTGAGAATTCACCTACAAAGTACAGTAGGGTATTAGAAGTGCAAGGGAAAGAGCTGTGGGATTTAGTTTATGAGACCAAGAGAATATTTACAGAATATACACCTGTTTTCTTTCGGTAGAAATACAGCATGTGCTATACTGGTGAGATGATTCTGTGTTCATTTCCCCCCTTCCATCTCTATTTAATACATCAGGGAAGCAAAAAATCTCTAATGTCTTAGTAAGCTCACTTGTCAAAGCTCTCTTAATGGTCCTGATCCACAACTCACTGAATTCAATGAAAAGATTTCTCTTGACACCAGAAGCCTATGGACTTGGCTGGTTACAAGCTCATCTTTCTTTCTGATCTGCAAGTTACCTCAAACCTTTGAAAGCAGTACAGATAGTCATAATAATTGAATCAGCATGGACTCCTCACCTCTGCTCGCTGCTTGGGTTACGCTGGCTTTGCCTAGAAGAGCTGCTGGAAATCAGCACCTGTCAGATGATGCCCAAATTGCCTTTCTACCTTTGTCTCAATAATTTTTCCAATAAACATAAAGGTTAGAGACAGGCTAATAGCCATTGAGACAATCGGTGTCAACAGAAAGCTTCTCAGTGAGAGTCTAAATAGCAGTTAACTAAGCACCAAAGAGACAAAAGGATATAGGCATTGCAACACTAACACAAAGCCTGGCTTTTGGGGACCCTCAGGAATTCATACAGCCTTGTATTAAGTCAGAGGCTACCAGTAACAAGAGCAGGTTAGCCTATGTACAGCTGTGTACTAAGGCAATGATGTTTCCTATCATTTGAGAGGTTGTGTGGGGAGGTGTCCTGAACTGCCCTCCAAGTCCTCAAGAAGGCCATGCCATAAGCCCAGCCACAGAAGAGTCTTTTTGAGCATGGGGATTGCAGAGTCAGAGTGACTCCAGGTCACATTCATGGAGTAGTGTTGAGGGGGAGATACAGCTCTCTGTCCTCTCTTCCTATTCTAGTGCAGCTAAGGAGAGAAGTAGAAGGATGGGGAGCTGCAGTCTTGAATCAAAACATCTGGATTCTGCCAGGGTCCCTTTTAGGTCTCAATACCTTTTTGTAGGACTTGGCCTTCAAGCCTTAGTTTCTCAAGCAATTTACTGTAAAACAATATAGGAGTGTTCCTTAAATCACCATGAAAAGGTTGAGCTTTAAATCTAATGAAATTTAATTACAGTATTAACATTGTACAGATACTGATTTCAATTCAGAACACCAGAGTCAGAGGGAGCATCTCAGGAATTAACTCTGTCCTAACTTACCCTATTTCATGGTGTGGATTTTCTCTGTAGATGAGGGTTATATTCTAGTGCTAATTTCACAGTTAAGATGTTGCTTTAATGTATCCCTGAATTGTGCACTCAGCAGAGTTCAAACAGCCTGACATCCAAAATTAATACTATAAATATGACCCTAAGAAAGTCTGGAGTTTTCAACTAGTGGGCCATTAACTTGTACAGTGTCAACCTATTCACTCTTACAGCAGTTTAATTAGTGTACAACGTAAGACATAAGAGTAAATATTATATGGACAAGCACAATAATCATTGTTGGCTTCAAACAGAAAAACTTTTTGATGAGCTGCAAAGCGTTAAAAAAGCCACCTACACATTGCCCACACATGGCAACAAATATATATCAACATAGAGATGAAAAAAGCTGCAACCTATCAAAGATTTAATATTCATCATCTGAGGCTAGCATGATTACATTTGCATGCCTTTGCTGCCTTTTTTTCCCCCAAGGACAAAATGAGGGGAAAAAAAAGTGTAGAAATGTAAAAGAAAGTGCTTTGAAGCTTCTGAACCATTTTGATCATATGTCCAAAACGAATCAACAGTTACTTAGTGCAAGTGTGAGTTATAGGATATTGCCTATGCCATCTCAAAATAAATCAGGATGGACAATAATCAATATGTGAATGCACAGAAAAGCAACCGGTGGCACTATAGCCCTGCCTGTTACCTTCTTGGACAAGTGATCTGCACCAAAGGGACAAAAAGTGACATAAATTCAATGCAATTAAGAGGAAGACCTTTGCTATTCTCATATCCATTAGTTTTCAGTGGTAAAAAAACCCTCATCTGATAAATGCTTGCCCTAAATGTATATAAAACATAGCATACATTCCCATCCATACTTGATACTCTTCCTGTCATGGGCTCATATCCACTTGTTGGATATGGTTTTTCATTTCCTTCTGCTTTTTCCATTCTATTTACCTGGCATTTACTGAAGACTCTGGAGCTTCTCTTCAAGTTGTCTTTACAGCAGAAAGGGGCTTAAACTTCCAAGAAGCCCAACCCTCCCTGCAAAACACCAAACGATTTCTGCTCAGCGAGATGAGAACATCCAATATCCTGCAGAACCTGTCTGTGTGAATGGGTCTCAAGGCAACATCCAAAGGGTTATGAGCTTCTGTTGCTGTGTGGTTTTTCTTTTGTAATAGGTTGTGAAATGGGTCTTGACATTGTTTCAGCTGTGACATTGTAGCTTGAATTGGAACCACTGGCCTATGAGATTCTTCATTAACGTCAGTTCAACAACATCCTTTCCTGCTCTCCTCTGCAAAATTTTATGAACTCGACCACCCTATCTCAGAGAAGACACATTGTGCAGATAGAGGCAATAAAAGTGATTAGCAGTCTGGAGAGGCTTCCATTTAAAGGGAGGCAGAAAAAGAATAGACTGTTTAATCTGAAGACAAGAGAAACCCCATGGAAGGGACAGAGGGAGACAAGTAAATTCAGTGGGATAGGGAAAAAAATGCATCTGTTACTAATATTTACCCTCTCACTTAATGAAGTGACAATCTATCGATCTCAAAGGCAACAAATTAGAAGCTGATAAAAAAAAAATAAAAGAAAACATAGCATGATTCATAGCAGCACTAACCAAAATGAAGTATCACTGAGGACAAAAACTAAATTCAATCCAAAAACAGATTAGTTATGCAAATAATGCGAAAGTAGATAGTTACACTACAGAGAAACACAATTGATTTTATTCATATCAAGTAAAAATTACTGTGATATAGGTCATAAGTCAACTACCACTAATAAGGTTTAGAAGAATTTTCCCTAGGATCATTTTCCTCTGGACTAGGCAGACTAAAGAGCTAATAACTCCTGTGTTCTTCCAGCAATTACAGCCGTGCTTTTCACTGTAGATATATAGTTATGTTGGAGGGTGGAACAAAGTTTGCATATATACTCAATATAGAAGACAATGTCTGCAAACAAATAGCTCTGTGCACATTGGAACCAATGAAGCTTCATGTAACTGTCTTAAATCAGAGCTGCAGTGTGAATTTGCTTTTAATTCCACTTTTCTCATCAAGTACAGAAGGATTTTTTTCCTTCTGTTTCTCCAAAAAGCTAAATATCCCAGGAAAAATATTCTCAGGTACTGGTTACACAAGTAACTCTTATCTCAATGGGAATATAAATAGAGTCTCTCTATTCTCCCTGTTTACCTGTAGAAAACATACAGGACCTTAATACCTACCAGATTAGCCAATGGGTATAAAATGGATATAAAAATATTCAAAAGAGACCAATAGCTCAAAAGCACGCAGAGCATAATTGCATAAGCATTACAGTGAGAAAGCAGGACAGAAACATTAATATGGGAAGTGCACTGCAGCCCAGCCACTTACCTCCCCCACACTCCCCAAAAAAAGCATTCAGGAACAGCAGATTGCAAAGAGCAATCACGCCAGCCACAGGTTGGCAATCACATCTTCTCCAAACAGCAATCATGGCTCCTACTGATGGACAACAACATGTGAGAATCTGTCATTTTGATATTTAAAATCTGTGGTGTGTAAAACATTGACTGTCAGTCTCAGCTGGTGGGATCTGAGTTACTGGAGAAGGAACTACAGAAATTGCTGGATCTGAAATGGACACTACAAGTCAAAACATTTAGTTCTTGTAACTTTTCAACATTATTTGTCTATGTGGCAGACTGTACTGCTTATTTATTTATCTGACACTATACTTCAGTGAATGACATTTGGTCTTAGGACCTCCAAATTGTTTTTTTTTTTCTGCCAAGCTCTTCTTATCAGGTATTTTTTTAACTCTGTAAGGAAAAAAAAAGTGTATTCTTGCCTTCAGATCCTAAGAGCTGAAAGGAAAGTTGTCTAAGACCACTTGTCAGGAGAGAAAGACTATGTTAGAACCATCTTTCCTGTTCTCTTCCTATATATAGTACTACTGTAATGGTAGTAATGTGATCAGTGATGCTGAAGAGGGATTAAGGGCTTGACCTAGTCTAACTTTATGGTTTCCAAGCTGGCAGTGAGAAATTACTTCCTGTGTTCCCAGTGCCAAAGAATGACTTAACTGGAGGATTGGAATTTTTTATTTTTTTTTTTTTTTTTTTTAAGATAAGCAGAAGGAGGGAGCCCTGATGTTTTTATGAGAAGAACAGAACATCAAAAATCTTAATGGATTGTCCAGCACAAAATGTCTATGGGATGAATAAGGCCCTTAAAACATCATGGCTTGGGCTGAAATATTGCCAGGCTTTTGAGCAGTTTCAAGACTTCACTTTCAATTTGAACTTAAAAGCAATTGTCCTATTCAGAGCATGGGAAATAATGTAACCATTTGACTTCAGGAATATTTATAAAGGGGGGAGGTAATTATGTGAATTTTTCTTTTTTTTTTTTTTTTTTGTAAATTAACAACTTTCAAATTAGTAGACATCTTGAGACCAAAACCTGCTCACCCAATGACACATCTAGTACAGTTTCCTTCTGAACAAAGCTGGGGTACACTGCTAGTACTGAGAAGCAGGTTTCTTTCCTGTCCAGAAACCAGTAAATTTTGCATGTTCTACTGTACACCACTCCAAAGAAAGTAAACTGGTGTTTATACCGAGAATGGGAAAGAAAATGAGAGAAGCTGTCATGAAAGAAAACACCAATGTTAAAATACAGGTGAAGATAGCATCTACAAATGCAGCACATTGTTGCAGCAGACTAAATTCTGTTTTCTTCATCTTCTGAGAGAAGTGTCTGAGAACTGACCTGCTGATGTCTAATGATGGAGGAGCTAGAGTCATTACATGAACTGATAAAAACTCGAGTAAGCAATTTACAGATAAAGAATGGGCTAATTGAAAGATCATAAAACAAGGAAAAGGTGTTCCTTGTTAAGTGACACCTACTTATTTTAGTTGGTGTTTCTCCATTAATCTCCACAAGCTTTAGAGCTTGGAGCTAAGTGTGCTTCTACATAGTCCTCTCCAAAGCCATCTGTCATGAAGGATATAGTTTACCATATTTCATTGCAAAGATTTAGTCATATTTGAAGCCTAAAGATCTTCAGGGGGATAACCAATGTCTAGGAGAATCTGCACTTTTTTCCCATTTTCGTACTGGTTCATGATGCCACAACACAGCTTATGGTAGCCTCAGCACTGCTTTAAGTTATGTCACATCAGCACAACAACCATGGATACCTGGTTACACACTTCCCTCTTTCAGCATGCCACCTGTAACCAGCTCTAGGCAATGCAAAGCAAAAGCAAAATCAGCCATTGCCTTCTCTGCCAGCGCAGGCATTTCTGAGAGATGTGCCAGCCGCGCTGCAGAGCCACAGCTGAAACTTCTGCAAAAGTGCCAACTACAACAGTTGTTGTTGCTCTTGTTTGTATGTTATTGCTGCTGAATAAGTCAGTCTCCTTCAGTTGTCACAAACTTGAGCTGGTTTGGCTCTCCTTCAGAGAAATAAGTAAGCTCTCTAACTGTATTTTCATGCTACTATCAAAAAAAAAAAAAAAAAAAGTGGCTGGTGGCTTTTCAGGGCCATTATCTGGGTTTTTTTTTTTTTGTTTTATTTCTTGGAGATCTACTGACAAAGCCCTTTCCTGAGCAGTGTACTGGTTAGTAATTCATGAGTGTCAGGCAAATGTTCAGTGTTTCAGTGATGAAGAGCATTGCTGCTATTGGAAGGAAAGCTGATCTGGAGTAGAGACCCATCTGTTCCTTAATAAAGTTTAGAGGCAATGTTCCATTTCTACCTGGAAGGCAAGCCTAGAGACAGAAAATAAAAATTTTTGATGGGATATTTAGATAACTGTCAGAGACTAGGGCTTCTTATAATCGGCAGTATCAACTACTGCTATTCCTCGTGCTTTAGTGGTTTGGACTTGTCACAGAAAATTCATCTCTGGGAGGATACATCTGTGAGTGCCACAGCATATAAGATTGATCAACTTCAGCTATTGCTTTGCTGTGTTCAGTTCTTTTTCTGGATATATATAGTCAGTGAGCTAGGCGGTCAATTTTTCCCTTTTTTTTAGACCACTGATTACTTCCTACTCTTAAGGCATAAAAAGATGATGATAATTTACACAGACATTGGACACTATCCAGAATTTGTGCTGGAGAAGATGGTGCGTTCATGCATCCGTTTGAGCACCTAGAAGAAAAACGGGCTGCCGACTCTGCAGAGTTTTCTGCACAGTAAATTTGAATTTTCAGGATCTAAATAAATATGAAATTCATTCCACTGAATGACAGGAATGGAAAAGTAATCACTGCAAGAAAGGGAAAAGATAAAATTCTGTCGCTCTATGGTGCCTTTCACGAGAGGATTTTACTCATGTTAATGAGGTCTTGTAACATAATAGTGATACTGAATTTCTTACAGAGGATGAATTCTGGATTTGCAGAGATGTGTCGCATAAAGTCATAGTGCTGAGGGCAAAAGTGGAGCTTGGGTAACAGTTTGGCAGTCCAGAGTTGTGGTCTTTTAAACTAGCCATTAAATTGTCTTGATTTAAAGGAAGAAAAAGAGCAGCTTCCTGAGGCTTTATTGCTTTGCTTTATGTGCCAACCTCCCCTCTACAGGAGGGTTATGCAAAATCAGCCAGAGTGGGGAAGGGACCATGTTTGCTCAACCTTGTTTTAATTACCCTTCTGAAGGGGCTCAGAAGTTGGAGCTGTACCTGTTTTAGGGTCTGTGCTCCATGGTACCTCAGAAGTGGTCAGCACCATCCATCACAGTTACCAGAATTAATGCATACAAGAAACAAACTCTGGGCTGGTTGGGTGAGGCTTTGGGAGGTCCTTCTAGCACAAAAGCAATGCCAAAAGGCAAGGAATCATCTGAGAGCTCCAGTCCTTTGTATTCCTCTGAGCTGGGCTGATCAGTTTTCAGCAACATCTACATTACAGGAAGGTAAATTAACCGTTTATTTGATTTTTTCCTTTTCCAACACACTGTCAGCTGGGGGATACTGCAAAATGTAATTGCTCATGCCAGTATCATTTTTGCCTGCAGATTTCATTCACACAGTTTCATTCTTTGCTTCCATCTCCTCCCCCTCCCCAGCTGACAGAGTCAGGACACCCTTACTGCACTTCACAAACAGTGTAAGCCTAATTATAGATTTTTTTTTCAGTCTAAATCTTAGCAAGTTTAAGTGGAAGACAAAATATTTAGTTTCTACAAATTAATGAGGACAAGAGAGCACACATCCTTTGTATGTCAATTAGCAACATATGGTGTAAGGCTTGCAAAACAATCAAATGATCAAACAATAAAAAATGAAAGCATATAGCAGTTTCTCCCTCTGTTATTAGCTAAATATAGCATGTGATGCTTGTTTTACATATTTTCCAAGCAGCTTGTAGAACACCTGCAAGCACATAGGTATTGTTTTATCAGAGTAAGCAGCAGGTAGATTTTGTATATAAACCATTATGTCTTGCTTCTTTTAAACAGTTAGAATTATATTTAGAAAAAAATTAAGACATCAGACAGCTTGCAAATTTTTTTTTAATTTTATCTTTTCATAAAATGATAGGGGAGACAGTGGAGCAGTTTTCTTAAAACCTTTCCTCCTTCCTTTTTTTGTTCATCAACCAAGCATTGGGGTTTTTTCTATATCCAGGAGCAGCAAAGGGAAATGGGAAGGAGCTGGGGTAATCTTGCTTGTTGCAGCCCCTGTGGTGCTGCTCCCGTGAGCAAGATCTCCATCCAAAGCAATGTGCATCTCTTTCCTATTCTCACTTCTGAACCTGGTTCATGAACCCAAAAGAGGCAAATTTTTTCATTAACACTTCTGAAAATCTGGTCATTTATTTAAATGTGAAATATAAATTAGGACTTGTATTGAAATCTGTCTCTAAAGCCTGGCGTAGCTTTGTTATACAAAACCTTTATTAGTCTCATACTAAGACCTATCTGTAGAAAAATCTCCCTATTACTAGAGATAGCTATGCTCTTTGTAGATAATATATGTGCATCCTCAGATCCTGATTTTCTAAGGTTATAAATCCAATACTCCAAAGCACAGCAGCAAATATAGTACTTGAAAACACACTTTACTGCTGCTGATGATGAAAAATAGTATTCACTGGTTTCAGCAGCAAAACTGCTGCTTGATCCACTTTACCTAGATGCCTAAATTGTAAAGTGAGTTTATTTGCCTGCAGAAATACCTGCAGTATGATGCCAAGGGACTGACAAGAAGGACAGATGGGGGTTACTGGGCCATGAAGATCAGGAGGAACAGAAGAAAACTGGAATGTAAAAGAAGGATGTGGGTGCAAATGGTCTTCTTTTGCTGTGAGAGTTTATGGGATGGGGATAATTGATGGGAAGGCATTACCATGTAGTGCACAAAATCATTCCCACGAGAAAGGAATATTTGAGGATTTTGGGTACCAGACAAACAATAATGGAAGTTCAGAGATCTTAAAAGTAAAGAAAAAGGTAGGAGAGAGGAGCATTGTTGAAATAAGTAAAGCTAAAGATGGCTGATTTTCCCCCACAAACCCCAGAACTACCATGCCTCTCTTCAAGCCATCTCCACAGTTCCTGAGCTGTCCTTCAACTGAATCCCACTTGTCAGGGGCAAGAGAGGAATTTGGAAGAATCCAGGGCATTCCCAGAAGTATACCAGAATGCAGTGTAAGAAAACAACAGAACAACTTAACATCCTGGAAAAATACCAGATTATAAAAATCATAATGTGATAAACCAACTGTTCTGTTTGGGGGTCTGTCATGACAAGCTGTGGGTTGAAGAGGAGATTACCTGGAGTGACAAATGCTAATAGCTTCAGTTATGGCTTCTATAAAATGAACCAGGACATTATTTCCTCTCTTTTCATATTGCATGGACAGATTCTGAAGTAAGACAAGAGTAAGTGCAAAAAGAAAAAAAGACCCAGCCACTGAGCTATAGTATGGTACAGACCTTCGGTTACAGAGGAGGTAGGCAATGTGGCAGCCAGAGGAACTGCACTGAAAAGAGAGGCGGAGGAGAGGAGGCAGCAATGCCACACAGCCACTGCCCTGTGCTCCAGGCACAGTCTCAGCACAGAGAGGAAAGTTCAGCATCTGTGAACTGAGGACATGTCAGGATCAACGGCAACATGAGCAGTGATGCTGTGCCTCTGTGGCAAGAGTGAGCTATGTTTCTGATGCAAAGATATCCATCATAGAATAACTTCTTAGTGGAAAGGAAGCCAGCTAGCTTTCTCAGCTGCTCAAGGTTAAGTCCAGATAGGGAATATAATGCTGTCCTTGACTATACTGCAAAGGAAAAATTACTTTGGTGCCTTGTCACAGAGTTCCCATTTCCAGTAAGTAATCATAGCATAAAATCATGCCCGGTTTGTGTAGTGAGGTCAGTGAGCCCAAGTGGATTTTGGGTGCCTATCCATTGAAAACTAAACTGAAAACAACTTGTTTATATAGATGTCATGTTTTAACCCCAGCAGCAACTAAGCCCCGCAGAGCTGCTCACTCACTCCCCGCCCAGCAGGAGAGGGGAGAGAATCAGAAGTGTAAAAGTGAGAAAACTCATGGGTTGAGATAAAGACAGTTGAATAGGTAAAGCAAAAGCTGCACACACAAGCAAAGCAAAACAGGAATTCATTTACCACCTTCTAGGGTAAGCAGGTGTTCAGTGATCTCCCGGAAAGCCAGGCTCCATCCCATCTAATGGTGACTTGGGAAGACAAACATCATCACTCTAAATGCCCCACCCTCTTCCCCCAGCTTTATATGCTGAGCATGACATCATCTGGTCTGGAATATCCCTTGGCTCAGTTGGGATCAGCTGCCCCAGCTGCACCCCCTTGCAGGTCCTTCTGCATCCCCAGCCTGCTTGCTGGTGGGGTGGAGTGGAAAAGGCCTTGGCTCTGTAAGCCCAGCTCAGCAACATTTAATACATCCCTGTGTTACCAACGCTGTTTTCAGCACATATCCAAAACATAGCCCTGTATTCTGAAGACAATTAACCCTATCCCAGCCAAAACCAGCACAGCAGGCCACCAATTAGCTATTTAATTATAATAGCTTTCACTCTCTACATACAGAGCTGGATTTGAATTAGTGATCAAAGGATCTATAGCTCATATCAGTAGCATAAAGCAAATATTCTGGACTGGTTTAGCTCATACAAGAGATTAAACATTCCTCTTCAGACAATGTGATTCCTTCTTTCTTTCTTGTACAATCAGAAATAAAAAATTCGTTTCCTCTTTGTTGTACCATGAAATCTCCCTTTTCTAATGAGTATATGAACCAGTCATTTCACTCTTAATAGGCCACTTACTGAATTTGATGGAGGAGATAATTAAATGTGACAGATATTCGCATACATCTATCTTAACACTAGCACTCAAACATTTTAAAAGCCATAACATTCTCTTAATGAAATATAGCTGAACATGAGAAAAACACATTACAATGTATCTGAAAACAATTGCAAAATTTAGAGATAAACACTTTTAACACTTGATAAGCCTTTACAGATTTGGTATGTACAGCAGACATAGCAGCAGCAAACAAAAAGCCTTTTTGAAGTAGATGAAAGCTGAAGATAAATTTGTTTGGCATCCAAGCAAGAAAGAATGAGTTTGTAGGTCCAAGAGAATATATGCATTATAACTACTGAAGCAAGAGAGGGGCTTTTTATAACTTGTAAAGTAAATGCCAAGGAAAAATCATTTAAATAAGCCCTTTCAAGACTTCAGTGCTAAATTTCTGTGGCCATCAAAGCCAGGCCTTGTGTTCCTGGGTGTTGTTAAAAGGCTGGGCTGTATGGTGAAAAATGTTGGGAAATCAGCTGGATCGATAACTCCCAGGATTTTCTCCATTCAATCTCAGTCCCGCTCTATTCACCCAGCTGGATTCTTGGCACTTAAGCTTAGCCCATTTAACTGAGGGACAAGGAGTTGTTATGCAAGGTGGAGAGCTAATTATAAAAGCATTCAGAAGCCATGGAAATGGGATGTTTCTTAGGGCTCATGAGATGACAGATACAATCAAGTGCTCTGCCAGAAAACCACTGGTGTGCAACTGTGCACCAAAGCTAGTGCAATGAGAACGGATCATCAGGGAAAGGTGATGCTCCCACTTCTCACTTGACACAGCACTGATACCACATGAATCCAAGTACTTGTTGAGTAGCAGCTCTGGAGAAGCTTAAGCAATTCAACCCTTATGACGGGTTCAGGATACCAGAAGAGAAAATAGTAATTTAAAAAAAAAAACAACTTTGCAAAACCCCAGTAAAAGGGATCTGAAGAGGAAGACTTCCTTGTCAGGAGTGAAAATGTTGAGAACCCAAGAATCCCCAGACACTTAGATTTTACTTTGTATGGTCCCATCCACAATGCTAAGCAGATCTAATTTACTCTGTTTGTAGTCTTATGATGAACAGCTAAAACATTTCAGAGCTTGATGACTTTTTGTGTCTTTCATCTGAAAGTGGGAAACATTCCCAAGTCTGAAGCTGCTCAGTTTACACATCATTCCCTGGGTAGGAGAGGATGGCAGATGCCAGTGAGATACAACAAGTGAAAGTATGGGAATAACTGAAGCAGAGAAAGGGCAAAGGCAATAGTTATTTATTGTGGCTGTGCACTTTATGCTGACTTTAAAAGAATGGTAGTGTTACTGATGATTATTTATATTATACGACTATTTATACTTTTTCAATATTTCCTATCTTTTTGACTTTGCCATGCACAGTTCCCTATTTTGTCCTGAGACCTACTGTGGAGCAGGCAATGGCAGACATGTAAAACGTGGATTTCAGGCTAGTGATCCATATATGTTGAACAGTATTTCAGTTGGATAGAGTGTTGCTCTGAGCTCATCTGAGACTCCTCTCCAAGGCTCATGATGGGCTTCACTTTAAATGTTATGTTCTTTGAAAAGTACATGCCTGCCTTCCTGTGGGGAAGGAACTGGTTTAAGTATTGCTAAGACTGCTGTCTTGTCTGGCTGCATTTTATGTTGCTGTGGTTTGACTGCCTGAATTCAGAAACCATGCCAAGATCCAGCTGATCTGAAGGGTAATAACCTCCTTTTCCTACTTAGGGACAATTCTTTCTCAGACATCTGCAGAATCACTACCCACTCTTTAAATTTGTTTACAAGGGATTCTTTGTTTACATGGTATTTAGATTGTAATTCTCCTCCGGGGGAAAAAAAAAATCACATCATTTCAGGGCTGCAAAGCTTGTTTCTATTATAGATAAACTGTCCAGTTCCTCCTCTGCCTCTAAGGATGTTGGTCCTTATAGGAACCTCTCTTGGATTAAATGGTTCGATGAGCAGCTTCTGATGGAGATAAGTACTTATCCCACAGTTTTACTTCAAGACCTGAATATGAGGTTCCAAGGCAACGGTTGAGCTCTGTCATGCAAGCAGTTGGTACATGCCCTCTCAGATGATTACTGCCATTAGAACCCAAAAGTCAGCCTTATAAATAGAAATAGACATTGTGGAATGGAGCAATGCCTGGCGGTTGCATGCCTTGTTCCAGGAGCAGAGTTCTCAGAGCTGAGTGAGATGCCTGAATACCCTCTGGGGTGAATGGAGAGGATTAAATGCCTCTGTATGAGATTCAAAGCAGGCAGTGAGTAAAGCAGGGAACACTTAAGCCTGCCTTAGGAAATACTAAAGAGAGGGGTGAATTTGAAATCCTCCATATATCCTGGGTTTAGCATTGACCCACTTCCATGAGATAGCAGATGCTGTGAAAATGGGATTCAGAGCCCATAACCCCTTTCCAGAATTAATTTGTCACTTTGAGTAAAAGACTTCTGCTTGCTGTTGATGCCCAGGTCAGAAGCCAGATGAAGTGGGAAGTGGAGGCAGTAACCACAACCACCTTTGATAGTAGCTTAGTAGGTAAAGGACATGCTGGGGAAGCTGGAAAGACGTGAGTTCCTCCTCAGGTCTGAAGAGGCAAAACCTCATCTTGCCCTTTCCAGGAGTGTACCCATTAAACTCAGGGGCCACTTTCTCTTTTTCCTTTTGAAGTAACAGTACAGCAAAGATTCGTGGGGCCAGAGGTGGAGAAGGGAAATAAGGCAAGGAGTGGCAAATAGAAATGTGCATCATGATCCCTTCTTCAGTAACTTACTGCAAAGTAAGGAGCTTTAGCTGCTTGTATAGACATGTAGCTTTATGTTTCACCTCTGTCATGTAAAGAAGGATACAGCAGGTCTAATGGTAAGAGGAAACAGTGCTTTGATCAAGGAGGAAATTGATTTCAGGCCACATGAGTGGAGATGGGCTATGGGGCAAGTGGGAGAAGGTGGTGGAGAGAAGCCAGACATGGCAGCTGCAGGCACCAGGAATGTGCTTTCGTTACCAAGCTCTCATCTTGCACTATGAAAGTCTTTGGATGAAATACTTAAACCAGCAGCCTCTAGCTATTAGCTGAAGATTTTATTAATTTTCATGTATGTGCCCTTGCAGAAGGTTGAATTTCTTTCTATCTCCTTCAGCCCCAGTGTCCTCCAGCCCTCTCCCTACACTCTGGTTTGGCAGCACTTCCCAGCTTGTGACTTTGGGGAATATAATCCATACAGTTCTCCTTGTGTTTGTATCATTAACAGGAAAATTCCGCAGGACCCATGGCAGGCATGACTTTTACTCTCCCACTTCCTCTCATGACTGCTTAGTGAGTCAAATCAGTGCCACTTAAAAGCTTCCCACTTTCCCAGCATCCAGAACAACTTGTACTGGCTGCTTTATAGACACTGAGATAAATAAGATGAGCTGCATTTCCTTTTCTTACTCAATCTATTGCTTTGGTGGGCTTTGTTTTCAAACAAAATATCAGGATAGTTTGGCATGAGATATTTTTAGTAAATCTTAGTTGCATTTTCTGCTTTTCACTCACAAAAATGTTTGTTGGTTTTTTTTTTTCCCCAATAATTATCTCTGAACCTCACACAGAGGCCGTACCAGTAATGGAGAAACTTTTTGGTATGCTGTGACAAATACATACCTTTTTTAAGCATAGTAATTGTTTCTCCCTGGTGGCATCCCAAATCACTCTGTGTGCCAAACCTGACTGAATGACCAATGGTTTCCCATCCTGGCTTAAATAAAAACACCTACATTTGCCTCTGTAATACTTTATTTGCTATTCTCCAGTCACACAGGTCTCGTACTGGTTTGAATAGTTTATTGCTGGACCTGCAGTTTGTTTTGCCAGTTCCCTCTGAAGTCTGGGATGGAAATTATCTAGCCCCCCTCCTATAGATGCATTAAGGTTTTTTCTTTAAAGGAATCTTAAAAATGCAAACAAACAGTAATGGGGAAAAGTAAGCTTTTTGGTCTTCTTGAGTGAAGGGATTTTTTTCCTTTCAAAGTACTGATACGAGGAGGTTAATGTGTCACTATAAAAGAAATGTGGCACTCTGCTGTTCTCTCACAGAATACATTACTTAAATTCTCACTATGAATTTACATCTCTTTTTTTTTTTCCTGAAATGTAGTTTGGCACTTAGTGGGAAATGAATCTTAAATATTTTGAAAGTATAATTTAACATCTCAGCAAAACCTTGAATTGTGAATTGTGCTTTATAGAAACTTTAAGAGCCAGCTGAAGCTGACTTTAAAAAGAATAGAGAATTGCATCTTTAGGTGGTGCTTTAGCTGCAGATAAGTCTCCTGCAGTTTTTAAATACAGTGTTTATCCAATTGCATACTTGAATTTACTCCATAGATTGTTTTTTGGGTGATTTTTATTTTGAACAAATTTTGGGGTTTTAAGTATCATATATATGTATGCATATAAAAAGTTATATGCTACCAAGAAGTAATTTTTAACTAAACCACAACAAAAATCCATGAGAAATCCCAACATGATACTCTAGAAAAAGCGAGATGTACAACTTAGAATCGTTCATCTTGCACAACTTATCATTGTTCAACTATATGATTTTTAATTTCTGGAGACGTGTCTAAACCATGCAAGTCAACTCTGTAAGACTTGAGACAGAACTGGTGTTGAACTTGTCATTCTCTGCTTCTCTCATCTGATTTGTTAAGAATAATCTGCCCTTCAGTGTAAATTGATGTTCACATCAATCAATCAAATCAGAAACTAGGGGTGCTTTGAGTATAGAGCTGGGAAGCTCAAAACATTCACAGGGGCAAAAAAAAAGTAGTTTTACTCTGTATAGAGCCATTACTAGATGTCCTCAAGCCATTGTTCATGTGCACAAAAAAAAGCCCCCTGCAAAAGCACTCATTCATCTTTTATTTCTTTTTACAGTGAAATAATATCAGCTTGTCCTAGGGCTTGACAGCTTCTGATGGACTTAAATGCAGTGAAAAAGTGCAGCTCTTGCAAGGACTTCAGGATCCCAGAGATGTGGGTGCACTGGGGCACATTGAACTTGGCAGGCTTACCTGAATGGAGTGCTCTCCCACAGTTGGTACTTGCTTGATGGTTAGTGCTTGGCATCAAATGTGATCATTATGTTTCCTCCTGAAGGCCTGATCCAATATCCATTAAGTCAATGGAAATCTTTCTTCCAGCTTCAACAAATGTCGTTTCAGTTCTTGGAGGTGTGCCTACTTTAAACTCTGGGCTTGATAGTGTGTTGAGTGTGCACTGGAAGGGGTTGGATTATAGTAACCTTCCCTCTGGACTAATTAATTGTTTTAGTTTTCAATTCATTAGCAGCAGTCATTCAGGTCTTGTTTGCAAACAAGAAACCAAACCAAAACAAAAAAAAAACCCCAACAAACTGCAAACTTACAAGACTACTCAGATTGTGAGACTGAAATCTATGTGTGTATGCTCCTTCCAGTAATGATGCTGGTTCACACCAACATGCATTTCCCCTTAAACCCAGTTAGAATATGTTACATGTTACATAGATTAATTACACATTATACAAAGGATCTTCTCATTTTTCAGTATTTTCAGTATCATCTTCACATGGGAAACAGGCCTACACAGTAGCATCTTTCATTCAATGAGATAAATTCTTGGTTTTCTTTTCCTGTTATAAAATTGAACGAATCTTGAGTGCCTCCTTTTACTGAAGTTCTATTTTCATCTTTTTTCCTTTTTTTTTTTTTGGCATTTCCCTGGATTCTGTCTATTTTTGTGGTTTCTTTTTTTGAAACAAGAATGCCAAAATTAAGCATATACAAGGTTACTGAGAGACTTGTACTTCTGTTTCATAGTCTCACCCCTGGGTTGGTCTGCGTGTGCTGACTCAGGAGGTTTTTCTTTCACAGGATGGCTGCGCCTCTATTTATTTCTTCTAATCAGGCTGAGTCAAGCACATGCTCCCTTCTGCTGGAACTCTCTCCTCTCTAAAATTGTTTTGGCTGAGGCTTTATTAGGTTTTTAGATCTATGCTACTCGCCCTCTTGTTCAAATCTGCTTTTGGGCTTTTGTTTTTTATGCTTGTCTCCCATCAGTCCTTTTAAAATGAGTAAGTGTCAGAGCTATGTGATTTATTTTTATTCTTGCCATCAGTTTCTGCTAACAGAATGACCTATTCAAGAGCATGTTCCTTTGCTTGACTTTCTTTTCTTTCCCACCATAAGAAATAAATGCGTACAAGAAAGTTGGGAGCTTTGACACTAGGAGCAAGAGGGAAGTAGGGGATCCAAGAGTCCCCAGATCAGAAGCGGAGACACATCCGAAAGAACTGAATTTCAGCTGCACACTGATTTCTGAGGTTCCTATTTTGCAGCTAAAGCAACAAAAGAAAAGCTGGGGGTGGAGGGAAAGGAAAGGAGTGGAGGGAAATGAGAGCATTGTACAGGGCAAGAAAAGTCTTTGTATTTGGGATATAGTTTTCAGCTTAATTTGAATGATAATTGGAAGCAGGATGCAATGGGGAAAAGCAGATGATAAGAATAAAACAAACCAAAAGACTGACCAGGCTAAACATGAAGAGAAATGAACAAGTGGCTTTAAAAATCAAAGGCAGAGATGGTATAAGGTTGGAAAAGCACTTCCTCTGGTCATTCTAGTAGTTCAAAAAAGTTTTGTTCAAAATCCTAACAAAACCAATCAGCATATGAGAATTCCTATCAGAAAATCCTGGAGAAATTAATCTGGATAAATCAAACTGTGTTAGTTTGATGATCCAGTGCAAGGAAGAGCTGACAGCTGCCCTGCTGTAGGAGGCAACCTGGGCTGGCAGGGAAGGGTTGGACCTTAAATTCTGACAACCCTGGACTGAGTCAAGGCACCCAATATTTGGGGGCTCAAAGTTTCAGGCACTTTCAGGGTCTGTGTTATAGGTATCCTTCTGGAGACGAGGCCTCCAGGCTGCCAGGTGAGCTGAGATGCCTGGACAGAGCTTTCTGTAGACAGGGAGATGCTTCTATGTTGCCAAACTGGGCACATCAGCACCTCAGCAGTCAGCTAGAATCTGGCAGAACAGAACCAAACCCCCATGCATTTATATGAAACCTGGTTCATTCTGGCAAATGGACATTTTCTGATTAAAAAGTCCAAAATCTTCACTTGCCCTATTTTATGTTATACTGACCAGTACACTGCTGCAGCAGAAAACAGAAATATGGGAAAAGATGTAGTGATATGGGATGCTTCTCCTCACTGTCTCCAGACCATGACACTTACTGAAGTGCATTTTCTTATGCCATGAAAAGATAAACAGCTATATTTGATGAATTTTTGAGCTCAAAACAGCAAGTAGTAGAGAATTAGTTTATTGCAGACCCAGGACTCAACACCTCCATCCTCCATACCTAACTTTATTAAGCTGTGTACACCTGTGATCTGGATTTCATTATACTAAAGGGGTGGTTGTCAAAGATGGGAGCTTAATTTGCCACTCCATCTGCATCAGCAAATGTCTGCGCATGGTCTTTGATATCCATATGCAAGTACCAACTATTTAATTGCAAGAAATCTGAGTAAAAGTCTCCAAAATACTAATGAATTACAGCTCTAATTCAATTTATCACGTCCATGCTAAGGGCAGCTTTGATGATTTCTCCATTGATACCGGTGAAGTACTCACTGGCTGAGTACTTCCCAATATGAGCTGAGGTTACACACTCAGCCTCATAGAGAGCAATCATATAAAAGCTGGTTTCCTTCCCTAGGGTTTAATTTTGATGTCCTGGATGTCCTGCCTTCTGAAGCACATCAAAGCATACTGAGAAATGGCAAAGGGAGAAGTACAGAACCCAGGTAGGCAGCAATACATTGGACTGCACTTTTCATATGCACTTCCTGAGCCAAATCTGGCCACCTGCATTTTGCTCAGCATTTTGGCTTGTGAATAGAGAATATTTGCAGCTGGGTAATTAAATCTATTTGTACTTATCTGCATATGCATATTTTTCAGGTAGAAGTTAAGCATCCATCTTGCAAAACGTAACCTTTGATTTATAGAGGAGATAGCAGTAGCTATTAAAATAAACATTATTTCCATATCAAAATACAGTTTTCTTCAAAGTTTTCTGTTGGATTTTTGACATTTTTGATGGAAATTTGGCCCCAGATATCTTCAGCAAAAGCAACAGCAGTCAGTGGCTAGAAGGAAATACATCTCTTAAAATGTGTACGTGCAGACACATGGCAATTTACCACACATCTGGTGTTCCCACAGTACTGGGGTCATAACAAAACAGGTAAACTGTGATGTTCCCTTGACATTTTTCTTTTGAACCCCTAGCCAGTTATATTTTTTATTTATTTTTCTTTTTCTAAGTGCAATGTACATAAAATTTAGAGAGCATTCACAACTGCATCACTACAAAGAAGCTATTCTGTAAAGTGACCCTAAGATGTGTAGTACAGAGGAGATCAGCTACAATGATCTAATGAACCTGAAGTCTGTAAATTTATGAAACTGCTAACAACAGAAAACTCATCAGTGGGCAGCTGTTTGTGTGAGCTGTTATATTATAGAATGGCTTAGGCTGGAAGGGACTTTAGAGATCTTCTAATCCAACCTAGAGATCATCTAACCCAACCTCCCCAACATGGGCAGGGATGCCTCTCAGCTAGACTAGGTTGCTTAATCCCTCATCCATCCTCACTGGCCTTGAACTCCTCCAGGGAGGGGAATCCACAACCCCTCTGGGCAATCTATTCCAGAGTCTCACCATCCTCGTACTGAAGAACTTTTTCCTAAGATCCAATCTAAACCTATTTTCCCTCAGTTTAAAACCATTTCCCCTCAGCCTATCTCTGGACACTCTTGTGAAGAGTCCCTCTCCAGCCTTCCTGTATGTTCCCTTCAGGTATTGGAAGGCACTTATAAGGTCCCCCCTGACTCTTCTCCAGGCTGAACAATCCCAAGTCCCTCAGCTTACCCTAGTAGCAGAGGTGCTCCAGCCCCTGGATCTTCTTTGTGTCCCTCCTCTGGACTGATTCCAACTGATCTATGTCCCTCTTATGGTGAGAACACCAGAACTGGACACAGTATTTGAGGTCTCACAAGAGCAGAATAACGGGGGAGAATCACCTCTCTCGACCTGCTGGACACACTCGATGCATCAAGATACAGTCGGTCTTCTGAGCCACATGAGCACAATGCCGGGTCATGTTGAGCTTCTCGTCAGTCAACACCCCCAAGTCCTTCTCTTCATGGCTACTCTCAACCCACTCTGTACCTAGTCAGTAATTGTGCCTGGGATTGGCCCAGCCCAGATGCAGGACCTTGCACTTTGACTTGTTGAATCTCATGCAGTTTGCATTGCTCCATTTCTCAGTCCTGTCAAGGTCCCTCTGGAGAGCAGCCCTTCCCTGAAGTGAGTCCACTGCACCACACAACTTGGTGTTGTTGGCAAACTTGCTGAGAGTGCCCTCAATGCCATTGTCCATGTCACTGACAAAGATGTTGAACAGCACTGGACCCAGAACAGATCCCTGAGGAACTCCACTTGTCACTGGTCTCCACCTGGACATCAGGCCATTGATCACAACTCTTTGAGTGGGACCTTCTAGCCAGTTCCTTATCCAGTGGGTGGTCCATCCATCAAGTCCATGTCTCTCCATCTTAGAGACGAGGATGTAAAAGATATAAAAGTATCTCTGTTAATGGTCATCATTCTCAAATGGGAACACACTTGTTAGCAATACAGGAGATTCAATTTTGAAACTAGTCACAGTATATTATACAATATATAACAATAGAAGCAACCAGAAGAGCCATTTTGTCCCATGTTTTGGCAGAGTTTTAATTCACAGTTGATTTATAACATGATCGTGAAGACCTGAAAGTCCACGCACTGGATTTCAGCCTGGGGAAAACTTTACTTTTGATACTTTATATTAAATATAGTTTATTGTTGGCCCATGCTAAAGGTATAGAGCAGCAAGGACAAAAATAAAACAAAAGTTGCTGTCTTCTGGCAGTTTTGTGGCAGTTCTAAGCATCTTCTGAGCAGGGTTCACAAATTACATCCTACTGACAAGCTGAACTATTATAAAATATAAACAAACTGAAGGAAGTTTTGGTTTTGGCATTGTCTTTCTTTGGTTTTCAAGGATGTTTTTTTTTAGGATTTACAGTTTAAACCCATGAGTAGTGCTTATGCCTCTTTTGAAGCTTGAAATATGTCAGCTGAACACAGGCAATAATTTATAAAGCAATCTTACCACTTCTATACCTCTCCACCCCTTTCTCCCCAAGAGCCCAGATTCTGGCTTCACAGTGAGCAGCACCTTGGTGCAGTCCTCAGTACCTATCAGGCTGTCCCGTGCCCACTCAGAGCACCATGTGGGTGATTAGAAATACTGTGGGAGTACCATGGAAGGACATACAGCATCTAGGAAGCTCCCCAGAAACCAGACCCTGCCAAGTGGGTCCTCTGCACACCCCACTGAAGTCTCTCTTTTCTTTATCCCACCAGTCCTATAGCAGTGTGCTGGTTGTGGGCTGCCCTCACACTACCCTTCAACTTTCAACAGCCACCACCTCTCACCAGCTGGAGCAGGATGACAGTTCTTCGCCCAGGAGCTGTGACTGCAAACAAACCTTTTCACAGATGCCTCTCCTGATGTCTGGGAGGAGCTCAATATCAGGTCAATGGAGCACACAGATTAGCTGTGTGTGGCATCAGGTGCCATCTCCGATGTGCAACTTCCAGCTGGTAACAGGGAGGACAAGATAGTTGTTTTCATCCAGGTGATCTGGGAAAAGTGAGTGAAGCAGTATTGTCCACCACATGCCCTGCTTTACCACATTCTCTTTACTCTCTTATTGGAAGCAAAAAATTCTAGGAGTTAAAATCTTCCACTACATCAATGCCATTTACATCCCTGGTGATCCATGGGGCTCTGATTTTTGTATTTATGGCCAGCTGTTTAAAGTCCGTTGCTATGTTGTTTTTAGTGCCTGACCATGGCTTGATTGCCCATTACCGAGGCAATCATTTAGTTCTTTGTATTCAGTGAGCACCACAGATTAAGAGATACCTTTTGGCATTTACCCGTTGTGAAGTTTCTGCACGTTAAATACATGATTCTGAGGTAAATTTGTAATCTCATTCTTTTGCCACCGCAAATAAGAGTTCTCAGATTTTTTCCATTAATTACTATTTCTCATTTTTAGATGTGGATCTAAACATTTAGAATATCGCTTATGAAAGCCCAAGGTATGAATATGAATGGATGACTAATCCTAGTAAACACAGAATTCGCAGCATAGGAGTTGTATCAGCAAATGTAAGTTAGGCAGCCTCTTAGTACCTGCGCCAGAAAAACGCTGCTGTTGTACCCTCCAGGCATGGTGGTGAGCAAGTGGTCCAGTCACAGATACAAAAGTCTGACACAGAGGCTTTTGCAGTATGGAAAGGCTCAGGGTTTGAAACGTTTGCCAATGAATGTCCTGTGAAAAGGGTAAACTCACAGGACAGATCATTCCCTTTGTGTAAGGTGCAATGGGAGCCACAGGGAAGACCCCAAGCACTGAGTTTTAGCTATTTGCCTCTTGTCATACCACATTTTCTTCTAGCCTTTCACCACCGATGTAGAGGTGCATCCATTTATGGAGAATGGTAGAGGATTTGGTTTCAAATCCCAACAGAGCTGTCACAACAGCACAGCTAGTAAGGAGGGCAATGCTATTGTTATTCATGGAGCCCCAGCTCCAAGCTGAATCTCTGCCTTGGTCAGCTCCAGGATTGCCAGAGCAACCCACAGCCAGATGGTAAATGAAGGGACCACTGCTGCCCCCAGAACAGTAACTAGGGGACAAAAGGCAGCATCACCCTTTTCTGTGCAATAGCCTTGAGCTGGAGCACCCTGCAGGAAAACAGGGCTCTGTCTTCCTCTCCTACCAGCCTTCAGAATTCAAGGTGCGTAAGAGTGAGATTCCCCAATCTGAGAATATATCTGCAATTCACATGAAATCAGCTGAAATAAGGAGCTACCTCTGAGGCAAGAACAGGAGTCTGGAAGCCTGGAGGAGGGGAAGAATGGGACAGGTTTGGTCCTTAGATGCATGGCCAAAAAGTAGCTTCTCTATTTTGCTTATGTTTCACTCCCTGAAAGCTGCATAGAAGGATTTAGAGCTGCCTGAGTAGTCTGTGATATTCTCACTGTAGCTCGAAATTCATCTAAATATTGACTCTTGCAGAAGGGGTTTAATGGAGAAAGGCAGTATCTTTGACCAGAGTATTTGCACTAAACCCCTTGAAGATCAATGAGCCAGAGTGATCAGACAATTCCAGTTGCTTTTGCGGACTACATTCATCTTACAAGCCAGCCTTAAAATTTGGATTTCATACATTAGTCAAAGTCCAGATGCACACAGTCTTTATGTATTTCTTCTTGCTTGTAAAGTCTCTTCATTGCTTTTATGGCCGCTGTAATAATAAAGTTAGCTTCTTAATATGCACAGTCAGACTGCCAAAGCTGTATGTATTAAGGAAACATTTTGGATCAAGTCGGTTTGGCATAAAACAGATACTGACAATTCCAAATAGAAATGTCGCTCCTGCAAGAGCTCCCAGGAGTTAGGAAATTAGACATAAGTGCTGCCATGTTGCATGACATGGAGGAGCCTTGGAACCCTAGGAAAACGATTCTGTGGTGGTGTTCCTATCAGTGCTGCAGTGAGTGACTTAAAATGGGGGTTTGCAAACTGTCAGGATGTGTAGATACAGAGCACAAGGCTATGTGATTTTTCCTCCCTGCTTGGCTGCTCTGCTGGATTAAGGTTATAAGAAATTATTAGCCTACATAGGCATATGAGGCATTTATGTATATGTTTACATATTTAAATACATATATATATACACACATATTTCAGTTAGTATTCAATGCCAATAATTAACATTTATAAGCTGTGAGGGGCTCCCTAAGCTAGTCACAAGTTTGAGGGTGTCTGCAGGCTCACAAGCATGCTGCAGTCACCAAAAGATCCTCAACTACTGGAGCAAAAAATTCAGAAGCATCCAGCGTGAAAATGTGAGAGTTTTGTAAACCCATCTCCTTTCTGCTCACTGCATCCTCCAAAAGGGGGGCGTATCCTCCAGGTTTCTCCCACTGCAGCCACTTTGGGTGCTTTTGAGGTTAGATGAGATCTTACACTTCGAGCAAGTCTCTGCAGGTGTGTGATTGCTGCAACTTGTGTGTTGGCTCTGACCACCTCCCATTCTGGCACCTTCCCCTGCCTCAGTACTTATGGTTGCTCTCACAAAGAAGCAGTTTTCCTCTCTCCGACCAAGGCAGGATGCGTAGCTTTCCTCTCTCCAATTAGTCACATCCTTCTCTTGGAGCAAAACTTGCACCTGCCTAGTCTGACGCTGGCAAAGCAGTTCAGAGGTAATGACAGTCATGCAGGGGTGCTGGGATGGGAGGTGTGACAAGGGTCTGGATTTTCTCCTTTCTTGATGGCAGTGAATGTTCTTTGGTCTGTTTTCCGCCATAAATACCTAGCCCTTGCGTTTCTCGTGCTGCTGCTTTAATTTTATATTACTTCTGGACTAATGTAGTCCCAAAGGTTTTGAAAGCTTGAGCATGAGCTATCAATATCTACTCTCTATGTAACCAGGAGGAAAAAAAAAAAAAGATAAATGGGAAGAGTGTGGTTTTGTGAGCTCAGGCTTTTGATAGAGTTTCTCTGGATTTATACTGGTGTGATTACATTGTCTGTTGTGGTAAGCAGGCTAGGAAGCCATGACCCATTAAAGAGGCCCCTGAATTTCTACTATGCAACTTCAGCTGTGTCTTATTCATTTTCTGTTATCTCACAATGATTCTTTTTTGTGTTTGCTCTGTTTTGTCCCTGCAGCTTGTTTATTTGCCAACACTTGGGAGTTTTGCTTTTACAAGGTGTTTATGGTGCTTGCTTTAAGGCACATATTTAAGTATCTGAAACACTTTGGTGTTTTAATGTTTGAGGTAAATATACTGCTACTCTGCCATGTACAGCACATAAATATCTATGATATAAGCATTTTAACGTACTTAGAGCTGAAGTCCCATTCCCCCAAATGTGTTTTGTTTTCAGTAAAGGTAGATTAGGATTAAGTATAAAATGGCTGCAAAAATGAACACAGGGAAGTAAAAAAATCCCTTCTCCCATGGCAGCAGTTTAAGCCTGTCCAGATTGCATTAATGCCCAGGTGGGCTGTGTTCAGTGCTGTGCCACTTAGCTGCGATGTGTATTTGCTGGGTATGGTGCGAGCAAGAGGCTCAGGAGACTCGGATTGAATTCTTCGCTCTGCTACAATCTGCTTTAATTCTCAGTGTGCCTCTGTTCAGCCGAAAGGACATCACCATTCCTGATGAAAGTTGAGATAAATGTACTGAAAACTATGAAAGCCTGAAATAGGAGGTAGCAGGGCTGTGTCGGCAGAGGTGTATTTTGTTCTGCTAATCGTTTGCTGCTGAAGTCTGCAGAGAGGAGGGAGGCTTTATGCTGAACGAGCATGACAGGGTCATGCCGGACTTCGTGTACCTCAGGGACAAAGTTTCAGAATAGAGTTTCAGTTTTTTTATCAACGGTCTCTGCAGCTAAAATTCAAACAGAATTGTTTAAAGGGCTTCAACAGTGCCATACAGATGACTGTCTTGAGGGAGCAGGATGGTTGTTAGACCATCACCAGTGTAAGTTTATTGTCCACACAGTGGTGTAGACAATAAGCATGGAAAATATAAGTGTGAATCTGAAAAACATGTCTGGAAAACATTTTTGTGAACATGTTGCTTTTCAGAGGATATTTCCCATCTTTCTATTGATCTGTTGATCTAAGTCATAATGATCATCCTGCTCAGAAGAAAAGGATTGCTTCCCTCAGAACATGTATTTGAGAAAGATTGTAATCATTGCTCCCTAATAACAGTAAAATCCATCCTCAACTTCTCTGCACACAGCAAATTTGAAAGTTTTGTATGGGAAGAATGTGTCCTTAGTTAATTGTTGCTTTCTGGTTTATTAAGGTATTATCTGTACTTCAAGCTTCGCTTCACTTAAGGGGCCCAGTTTGCCTTTTAGGCAGAATTTGATGTAGGCAGGAACAGAGGGTGCTTGCATCTCAATGGAGAAGGCAGCCTCCAAAGTGGCACTCAGGCTGGTGGGACATGCTGAACCACAGCCCACCTTTCCCATACTGCTCCTTACCAGGTTGCTGCTGTATTTATAGGTGCAGTCTGTGCTGTGTAGTTGTTGCATTCTGATGTGAATTACTTTAGCAGAGGAATGAGCTTCTGCCTCTGGCTGGCATCAGTGCTCTCTTCTGGCTAGTGTCACAGCTCTAGGAGGGTGAGAACCCAATTGCAAAACCATCCAGGCTTCATTATTTCTTAAAAGTGGGAAAAACAAGTTACCCAAGTCATAAATACATCGGTAGCATCGTTTCATCCTGCAAAGGCAGTGCTCTTATCACAAAAAGTTCAAGCATAAATGCATTTTTTCTGGGATCAAGAACATATTTACAAACATGGCAGAAGCTGCCAGCAGTATTATGATGAAGTTACAATGGGTTTAGATCATGAAATGAGCAATACTGAGGATACTCCTGAAATAAGGACTATTATTAGTAGCCCTAAGTAAGATTTAGCATAATGGCATGACTAAAATCCATAGGAAGTGTATGTTGCTTGTTGTAGTGGTGTATAATGTGTAATGCATTGAACACATCTTTTGCACTGCAGTTGTGCAATCGCTTGCCTGCTCTGGGGGATTGTTTTCCCAGCTCCTGTTTGGAAATTATTCACCCTCTTGAAATTGGGAGTTTCTATTCCCTTCTGTAGTTGGTTGCACTGAACTAAGTCTGGTTTACTTCTGTGCAGGCATATTGTTAAGATCGTCAGTATAAGAGAGGAGATTAAGATTACCCAAACCCAGAACTGGGTTTTTCTAAAACTAACACACTGCCCTTCTAATGACTGTGTGCAGTGGGCATATGTTAGTACAGCATCTTCCTGTTACGTACACTGTGATCACTGCTTGATGGATTATTACTGGCCTACTATATGCTGCAGAACAGTGAGAAACACAAGTTTTATAAACTCAGGTTTAACTGGCTCTCATGCTGATGGGCTTATTTTATTTCTAAGGGATGAGGGTCTGAAAGGGGCCTGGTAGGCAGGTTTCAAACCCTTTTGAAAAAAACCTAATCTGCATGTCTTCTTTTAGATCACACTCGAATGCCTTTGACTGCTATGATTACAGCAGACTTCACAAGGTTTTCCACCAGTTACAGTCTTATTTCTGGATGTCATCGGTGGTGCTTTTTTGTCTTTCTCTCTCCCCACAATAAAGCAGCTGCACAGAAAACAGATGGTGCAGAGTCAATCCAGTTGAAATTAATGGAGTCAGGCTATCTGCACAAATCTCTGCAAAGAAAAAGGAGCGATTCTTTTTTGCAGTGTCTTACATACAAGATATATGTTGTTTGTAAAGGAACTTAGTTCACATAAGGGATAAAAAGCTGTAACCAGTGAAGAGGAAAGCCTGCTTTTTAAATCAAAACTCAAATATAAGGACGCAGCAGCAGTCACTGTCTCAATGGAAGCCTCTGCATTTGTAGTTGAAGGATGGAGTAATATTTCTATTCAGGCAGAGTTCTGTTTAAATTATAATTGTGCATGCAACGATATGACACACAGACGATTTTTACATGCAGATTAGTAACAAATTTGTGACTGGACTCATCTGAACCCAAGGTGGCAGGGACCGCATAAACCTCTAATAGTGCAAATAGTCCTTAAAAACCAGCTCAGAACTGTGTGGTTGCATGAATAGGCATTTGTACATTGGTGTTTATAGGCTGTGTCCATAAAAATCCGGTTGTATGGGGGAGCAGATTTACAAAGGTCTTTTGATGTCTACTGGGAATTTGAAAAACACTTAAGCAATTAGGCTCTGAATACCTTTACGACTGGTACAAATTAGGTGACTAACTTATGCAGGTGCTTTGTGAATCCCACTAGGCTCATATATGCATAAATAGGTGCCTAAACAATGTTTATATGTTTGCTCCGTGGTCCTTAAACCTTTCGGTGACATATTTTGTTCCTTCCTCTGAGTAATAGAATTGTCTTCTTGCTGTGAGTAATCCACTTGTCAGGAGCTAATGCTGCATCTTGCAGCTGCTGTGTGCAGGTGGGGTCATGGCTGGTGTTGAGCCAAGTGAGCTAATCCTCCTTCTTCTGTTGCTGCTGCTTGGAAAGAGTCCAAGAGTGTGTTGCACGTACAGGGGGAACAAGCACATTTGCTGGAGCACACCTACATTAAGCACCAGGGAATAGTAGCCCGGGTTTCTAAGAATGGTTCATGAAATACATGATTGTAGAGCGTGGTAGATGTGTACTAGCCAGCTTGGTTAACACGGGGCTGTGTCAGGAAAAGTGCTGGGTGGATGTGTTAGAGACTTCTTTCTGAAAGCATGTGTCACAGTCTGGATGTATTAAATATATCCGTGTTGGGCCTGGAGTCTTACACTGTTGTGATAAGACAAAATGGCAAGTATACTCTAAGCAACAATCTTACATCTTTGCAACAAAAATGTAAAAGCTTTTTTTTTATTCACAATAATCAGGGAGCTAGAAGAAGAAATGGCAGATACAGTCTAATGAGGGTGAAAAAGCATTTCAAGAGGAATATTGGGTAATGCTGATTAGCCATGAAATGTGGCAGGTTATGTACAAATGGAAAAAGCTGCCTCAGTATTGCAGCAGAATCCTGTTGCCAGTGGTGTAAGCTTTTTACAAACAAAGCATCATTAAACCTCACTCAGCCCTTGCTCCTGGAGTGACAGAGGGAAGCACTGGAGGCCACCAGGCAGCAATCAAGGAATCCTATTTTCTGCCTCTTTGACACGAGTGGCATTACAAGGTGCGTGGCCTTTATTTGCGTTACATTTGGGTTTATGCACTGACATTTTTGTTTCTGTGAAAGGCACATCTAGTTAAGTATTGCTATTTCATGTGTGAGTGTTGGCTGGAGAGGAGGGAGAAAAGGAAAACTTTCTAAAACTGAGCCGTTAGCAGAGAAGGGAAAACTAATACCAGCTGATATTTAGGGTGAAGTTTTACGATTGTCAGCCAAACCATCAGACATTTTACACATACTCTTTCCTGCTTGAAACATTTTATTCTTTTCTACTTCAAGACTCAAACAACCTTCAGGGTTTTATAGCATTTACTTAAAAACAGCGAACATTTTCAATTATTTTCACACAGTTCAGGGACCATAATTTACGTAATGCTATGAACAATTGCATTTCTCAGGGACTGCTGTGAAATGTCACCTCTGAAGGATGGCTCCCTTGTTGGTAGCAGTGAAAGCCCCATTTGTAGTTTTCATTTTTTATTTTGATTTAATTTTCAGACAATTCAGCTTTCACACCATGCATGAGTGACTAAATTCATTCCACTTGTCAGCAGAGAAGAATTTTCATAATTAAAATCTAAAACAAGGGTGGCCTTTTGCTTGTCGACCACCTATTTCACTTGTGCTTTTGGAGTTGGGTTTTAGGTTTTTCTTCTTACCTCCCCAAGCTATTATCAATGAAGGACCTTCTATAATTTGTCTGAACTTTGGAAGAACTTCAATGAAAGGGCCAGATGACCTGTAAATGAAAATTCTCTCTGTCTGCAATGGAGACAATCCATTCTTGTTTTTCAGGCCACTGCAATACAAGTTGATATCACATGTAATTCAGCTTTTTTTTTTTTTTAATGCAGGAATTCCTTTAGGAGTACCCTGATATGAAAAGTTGTGTGAATATTCCTGTTGCTCTGTTCCTGCAAGGTCATCCTGACACATTTATTTCATCCATCTTTGGTTGATCTCCTGTAGTTATGAATGACTATCAGTTGTGCAGGTCTCTGTGTGCTGTGGTGGGAGTTGGCTATAGCAGCAGAATAACTTGATTTTTTTCCCTGTGATGTGAACAGTCATTGGGCAGAGAAGCTGAAAGTGAAGAATTCCGTTCCCACCAACCTTCTAATGTGTAAACACTAATTTAGTTGCATTTTGAACTGGCCTTAGATCCAAGGCCAGTGCAAGGCAGTGAACAAAGTTAATAGTAATATGGTTGTGACTCCACTACCTGCTTTGCTACCGTGGTAAGCTGGGCTGTCTGCCTGCCTGCTCTGTTCAGGCATGAAGGCAAACTTCTGGCTGTTGGGGAGGGTCTGTTGTCGCAAAACACACCTGGAAAAAGCACACTGAGTTCTCCCCAAAGTTGGGCTAGTTTTCATTAAGAATCCCTGCACTAGTTTCTAAATGTACTTGTCACTAAAACCTTATGCAAATAATTATTACAGCTAAGCCATGGTCGTAATTTCCATTTCACTGAGGTCAGTTGCGTTACATTTTTAGGATTAGTTGCTGGTGGTATAAATGGCTTATGTTCTTCTTTGAGGGTGCTGGTTTTAAATTAAATATAGAGCTGGGATGTGTGCATCTGCTTTAGGCTTGCAAGCTGCTAATGTGCTCTCTTTAATCAAAATCCATTACCTTTCATGAGATGTAAAGGATTAACCCTTAAGTGACTCTAGGGACACTGTTCAGTTAAAGTTGCACTGATAAAGTCAGTGCTACACGGTATTTATGCTCTCCTGTTGAGACAAATGGTCCCTGGGAAGTGCTGAACTATGCAAGCCAACAAGCATAGAATTTCAGATGTTAATTGTATTCACAGTCTTTTCCAAACAAGGCTTTTAAGCAATTCTTTCTCCATTTTTTTTCCCTTTTTTCTTTCTTTCTTCTTTCTTTTCTTCTTCTTTTTTTTTTTTTTTTTTTTTTTTTTTTTATTTGGTTTAAACTTTTTTAAA
>JAAGNO010022248.1:0-18673 GCA_033439905.1 Ceryle rudis
TTTACCTTCTCAAACAAGAGCTGAGATCTCAACGTGCACATGGCCAGTTTCTCTAGAGCGGAGCAGTAACAGAAACAGGGGGTGAGAGGTTTAATGTTCAGGGTATAAACAATAATTAAAAAAAAACCCAAAAACAAAAACCCAAACAAAAGAAAAAAACAAGGAAACTAACCAGCCAAAACAAAACCCACAAACAAACAAAACCACAAAACACACACCCCAAAAAAAAAAAAAAACCAAAAAAACGCCACAAAACCTAAACACCCGCGGAGCATTTTCGGGGTTGCTTGCACACAGCCGAGGAATGCACACACACATACGGCCCTGCTGCCCCACGGCTCCCTTCTCCATCTACCTGCACATCAGCAGGTGAGAGCAGGAGGCGGCGGAGGCGTGAGGCACTGCAGGAGTTGGTCCCCAGACCCTGCGAGTGTCCCAAGAAGCTTCCCATGGTAGGTGCCCAGAGGAGCGGGTCACGGAGGAGCCGGGGAAGTCACGGTGCCCCGGACATGGCTGGACTGGAAGGAAGCGCTTTTCTTACTCTTCTTGATGCTGTTCCCCGAGGCGTGCTTATGGCGAGCGGCTTTGTATAGCTTTGGGATCACCGTGGCTCTGCTGTTAGGACAGATGGTGTGTTTTGTCGTGTTTTCTTTTGTCATGTTTCGCTTGCAGCAATGCCTCTATTTAATGGCTGATTCTAGTAAATACACAGCCTCCTATTTTCTGGACCTTTAACTCGGGTGTGTACAAGGCCAGATTCAGGGGATAATCAAATACTTAAAGTGAGAGATAGAGAAGCCTGAGCTGCTAGAGTTGCCTTTCCAGAAGACTGATATGCCCCACAGTTTTCCAAACTAAAGAAGCCAAAAGACATGTACCAAAATTAACCTGCCGTAAATGATGTTGAGGAATACCAGTCTGTCCAAAAGTGTTAATACGCTGTTGTTTAATCTGATGAAGCTGTAATAAAATTGATACAAAATAAAAGTAAAATGAGAAGTGTAAACAGCTTTATAATTGCCCTTCCAAAAAAAGGTAAGCTTTTTTTTTGACAGAGTTTATCAGTAACCTGTTTATTGTTTTGCTAAGATCTTACAGCCTCTATTTTACTATGATAGACTGGCATTTCATTTGATATAAGATGGGCCTGATTTGTCTTTTATCATGCTGTTTCCTGAGCACATATACTGGTTTAACTCGGTGTACAGTCAGTGCTGTCTCTTGGGGCACAGATGATCTCATCTAACTTTTGACTGTCAAATGTCCTTCCTCCATATGTGAATTTGTTGTCTATACCCTATTTATAACGCGTTGAGAGAAATAGTACCCTTTTATGGCTCAGTTTAATGTATCTATTGAAGTTTGGGGGTTTTCTGCTCACTTACTCAGAAACTTCCAGAAACTACTGCTGAGATTTGTGTTGGTTTCAGTAACAGTTTGTGATTCACTAATGAACACTACAGGAGAAAGTGTGAAACCCATCAAATACTATGATTTGCAAAAAGTGAAAGTGACAGTACATTTGTCCTCACTCCAATTAAGATTTTTGGGCAGGCTGGTTATTTCAATATAATGCTGTTCTTTTATTCTGATGGAAAGTTTATTTCTATGTGTTGGTCAAGTCCACAGAAGAAACATCACCAAATGTTATGTATGGTGTAGGAAATTCCTTCCCATTACTGTGTAAAATCCAGGTGGCTTCCTGGTATCTGAGGGAGTAAGCAGAATCCATGGCCCCTGGCAGGAAGCTGCCCCCCTCCTGCTCTACTCAAAAAAGATAGCTTGCAACATCTTCTGAGAGCTCACCCCTATGCAAAACTACCTGCAGGAGAAAAAAAATGAGCAGCAGCAACTGCCTCCAGACCTGAAAATAGGCACGGCATTTTGATGTCAGTGTATCTCCTTATTTCTCTTAGATTATTGGGTGACAGCAAAAGGTGTTGTAGCTTTTCAGTCTCCAACTGACCAGGGCTGAGAATCAGTTTGTTGGGTCTGTTGTTTCATTAAGCATTTATGCAATGGTGTTTATGCTTTTTCCTTTGCAAGATGGTGAGGTGGTTTCACAACGTTAAGGCATGAGTACCTTGCCGAAAAAGTTGTTCAGATAATCCTGCCTGACCTCTGTTCCAGGATGACCTATCTTAACTGGTAGGTTAAGAATGCCACTTCAGAAATAGGTACCAAAAAAACCCTGTTGAGTCAAAGGTAGAAGAAATATACATTTTCCAGATGTCAGAATTTATAGTTTGTCCCGCAAATGAACAAAAGCAGAATGCCCGGGGCATAAAAATCTCCTACTTACCTGCTATACATCAAACACAAAAAGAGATGGCCTGACAAAATTTTGTACGTGACTTCTGAAATGTCCCCAAAATGAATGCATTAAATTGTGCTTAGTAAAAATATGAGTTTATATACCATCATCTTTCTGCAGCATGAGGTTTAGTTAGACTAGATGTAATGTCTGCGAGTCCTTAGAAACGTGTGTATCTTAAATGTGATTGCGGGAGTGGGCAATTTGACCTTTGTCACAGAGAATTTAATGAGTGGTGCCAATCCTCACCATTTGGTTCTTCTACTAGGCTTCATTTATAGAGAGCAGTGATTTTGTGCTTGCCTGAGCTGGAGACTGCAAATATGTAACATTAATGGTCACAGAATCACTGTGCTGATTTTTTCAGGATCTGGCAAAACGAGGTTAATTTAAAATCTGATCCTGTTCATTTTCAACAAGTATTGGAGCTATCCCTATCACTCACCTTGCACCTATTTGTGTGTTCAGTCCAAGCATGGATCTTCAGCTCCTGTGCCTGAATGCCGATTTTGGAAGCTGAATCGCACCTATAAAGCTGGAAAAACTGGCCCGATTTTGCCCTTTTGAAAGTTTGTTTATCTAAATTGTCTCCAGCTCATGACTTTGTACACATTAGAGCAGCAAAACCACAAGAGGCCCTAGAGCCCCCTGTGCCTTAGTGTTCCACAGGAAGCACGCTTGCTTTCAGATACACCCCAGCCAGACACAAGCAGATATGTTTTTAGCTGCATCTGTGTATGACCTTAACAGAAGCAAACAGAGTTGACTGTCAGAAACATTGTTGATCTCCTTTCCATGTCCTTTTCCAGCATGTGGTGCTTTGGTGCGTTGGTTTAAGTTGGATTAAAGTTACTGGTTTAAGTTGGCTCAGTTCTATTTCATCGTGAGAAATGAACATGAAGATTTTTATTTTTTTCCTCTTTTCTCTCCTCTGTATCACGGTGGGAACAAGCATCAGCATAAAGTTTCTCTGCTGAAGATTTGTAAGTCCCGTATTGCAGCTGGCCCAGTCTTGTGCCCCAGAGAGCTTTACTAGTGCTAGTGCGCACGACCCTCCACGCTGCAGCTGGCTGCTGGCTTCCTTCTTCCTGTGCTCACCCCTCTAAGTGTGTGCCTGGGTCAGTGCAGACTTATTACCCTTGCCCTTCTGCTCCTCAGAGAAGGTCAGGAACCTGCACTGTTTCGCTTTGGGCCAGTTGCACTGTGCAGTCTGTGGTCTCGAATGAGAGTCTCCAGTTGTTGCCAGAGCCATCACTGCATACAAGCATGTGCTGCTTTTTTCTTTGCCTTAACCCTAGAGTCCTTCCTGCCTCCCTGGTTGAAATCTGCTGTGTCTTCAGTGATACACATGGCTTCAAATCCAAAACCACAGTCTGAAGGTAGAAAACAGTTAGGGAATTGTGTCATTTTAAGATTTTCTCCCCCATCCCATTCACTGCCAGGTGTTCGGATGCGGCGTATACTTATGCAATAGCCTGTATTAAAATGTATTTGTGTTCTGGAGTAACTGCTTGTGATCCAAATTAAGAAACTTACCAATGTTTGGGGGTTTTCGTTGGTTGGTTGGTTTGGGTTTTTTTTTGAGGAAGATGAAGAAAAAAATTGTATCTTTTAAGCTGGATTTCCTTGATTTCTTTCAAGATGTGCAGTCCAAGCTGATCTGAACTAGGCCTAGTACAGGTTGAAGGTTCCTGTCTTCCCTTCCACCCCTGGTTCCGGCCCCTGTCTTTCATCTAATCCTACAGGGAGCCAATTCTGCTGGTTGAGGCAGCAAAACTCACCATGCACTGTTAGTAAGGGGAGTAATGTCAGCTTTGTTGTCTTAGCTGTTAAATGCAGGGGGACTAGCTCTGCTGAAGACCACTTTCTGCTGTATTGTATCCTTCCTGGGGAAGTTTAGTTTAACTGTGTCTCATCCTCCATTTTTGTTTGTTTTCCCTAAACTCCCTAATTAAGCAGGCTAACATATCTTGCAATGCTGCCCTCAATCTTGATACTTCAGGGGTAAGATACAGTGAGTGGTTTCCCATTTGTATTTGCAGACTTTACCATTCTGAGATCTGTACTAAGGTTTCGTAACTACTAAGAAAATGCCCTATTTCTGTGATACTTAGTTCAGATTATTTGCTTCCCTTTAGCAGAATATTGTTATAAGTGATCAAAACTAAACTCTGCTTGGCAAAAGCGGAAACCACAAGTGATCCTCTTGCATGCATGTTAATGACAGACTCTTCATTCTGTGTGGTTTATCTTTAAACTTTTCCACTTGTCCATAGACCAGGCCTGAGGGAAGAGTAATTGGGCCTCAATTAGCCTTTAGGATATGATGATACTTCTACACTCCTCACCTGCCAAATGCTGAGCAGATGCATTAATGTGCTGTTAGTCCCAAACTAAGCAATGCAACTTCTTAGTTGAGCTTAGTTTTACCGTGATGTCTATGTAGGAGCAGAACAAATGCCCACCTACCTGCAAAGGCCTTACAGACTTTATAGGAAAAGATTTACATAAGAAGTTCTTTTCCTTCTGTGGGTGATGCAAGTCATATGCTATTAAGGAAGGTGCCTGATTTTCCACTTCTTAAATTTCATTATCCTTTCAACCCAAGAAAGAAGAGAACTTGGGATGGTGATGATGGGGAAGTTAAAGCTGAGGATGGGAATGAATTCCAGTTCTTTTGCTGGTTGGGGTGGTGCAAATGTTGTAATTTTTAATGTGCTAAGAGCAGGTTGTTGTGGTATCTTGCTTTTATATCATCATTATACCTAACTCCTGTCCATGGTCATTTAGTCATTTATATGCCCAAAGCAAGTGGCAGATGCTATATTAACTTTTTTTTTTTTTTCCCCCCACTTCTTGGTAGTAAAGCATCTAAAACTATCTTTTCTTCTTGGTTTTTATGTGTGAAATGAAGAGACGAACAACTCTAGCAGTACTACACCCCCTACTGTGATTGCAGGCCAGAAGTTACAAGGTATTTCTTGTTATTTCTTGTTATTTCTGTTGATGTTCCTCAGTAGCACTGAGGAAAAGCACTGTGTATTATTGTATGCCTTAAACTGTCCTGTAGTAGTTTGCCTTTTTATTTTATTGAATTGTGAACAGCTGTAGGGCAGGAGGGAGGTACTCTGATTGTCATATCTAATCCAGGACAACAGAAGACATTTAAGAGGAACAGTAGAACACAACTCAATCCTCATATCCTTAGGTATGCCAGAGCAACAGAGGGGAGACATAAAATGGGAAAATTTTATGTATAGAACTAGAAATACCTGCCAACATCAATTTACAGTTAAAAACAGAATGGCCAGCTCAAGAAGTCTGCTAGACTAGAATTCAGTGCTCTTGACAAAAAAGCATGGCACTTTTTAATTTGAATTTTTGGTGTCCAAATGGAATGTAGGTCCACCATGCTTGACCTCACATGTATTTCATAGTGTAATCTCATTTTGACTGCGTTAAGCTGTACACCTTCAAGCATGTGCCATGCAAAAGGCATATTTCTTGAGTCACTTTTGCCCTGTACTACTCATCTCATTTGCTTCTGGCCAACAAGTCCGACGTACAGCCAATACTCTGCTAATTGACTCATTGTATCATGTGTTAATTGCATCACTGACACACACCCAAATTCCAGGCAGTGTATGTGGCTTCTTTTCACCTGTATGAGCATGTCATCTGCATCCGCGTGTGTTCCTAGGCTTGCAGAAGCACTCAGAGCCTAGGGGAAACCCAAAGCTGTGTTCTGCTTAAGGGATTGGGCCAGTATGGGAAAGGTTTAGCCCCAGGCATATCCATGGCTTACACTTATAAAAGTCAACATATCCAAGAAAGAATGTGTTTGTAATTGTACAATCATAGCCTCTTTCTCAAAGGCAATTAAATCTTCAACTTAATATCCCAGGTATGTTAGTTGAAGGGTTGCGTGTGCAGTACAAAGTGATGGGGCTAGCTGACTATGATTATACCAAAGAAAAGACGAAGTAATTCCCTCTTGTAATGTTTCTTTTTCTCCTTTTTGCTATGTAGTATGAAGTTGTCAATTTCTTGCATTTGTTCTTAAACCTGAGCTTGCAATGTATGTAATGTAACTTGACACAACTACGTATGTTCCTAGCATGAGCCCAGTTTGTAACAGAGATGCAGCAACATGAAAGAAAAGATTGAGGGACAGGAAATGGAACAGAAATAGAAGAATACTGATTGAGGAATATGCTTGGGGAGGAGTGGCTGGAAAGCTGCTCAGCAGGGAGTGATCAGGGGAGTGTTGGTTGATAGCCACTTGAACGTGAGGCAGCAGTGTGCCCGGGTGGTCAAGAAGGCCAACGGCATCCTGGCCTGTATCAGGAATAGTGTGTACAGTAGGAGTAGGGAAGTGATTGCCCCCCTGCACTCTGCATTGGTGAGGCTGCAGTACCTTGAGTACTGTGTTCCGTTTTGGCCCCTCAGTACAAGAAAGATATTGAGGTGCTGGCACATGTCCAGAGAAGGGCAACAAAGCTGGTGGGGCGTCTAGAGAACCAAGTTTTATGAGGAGCGGCTGGGGGGTGGGGGGCGTGTGTTTAGTCTGGAGAAAAGGAGGCTGAGGGGAGACCTTATGGCTCTTTACAACTACCTGAAAGGAGGTTGTAGTGATGTGTGGGTCAGTCTTTTCTCCCAGCTAATAAGTGATAAGAGGAGGAAATGTCCTCAGGTTGTGCCAGGGGAGGTTTAGCTTGGACATTTGGAAAAACATCTTCACTGAAAGGGTTGTAAAGCATTGGAACAGGCTGCCCAGGAAAGTGGTGGAGTCACCATCCCTGGAGGTATTCAAAAGACATGTGGATGAGGTGCTTAGGGACATGGTTTAGTGGTGGGATTGTCAGTGTTAGGTTAATGGTTGGACTTGATGATCTGAAAGGTCTTTTCCAACTGAAATGATTCTATGAGTCTATGAATAAAAACTAGGGAAAAAAACCCACAGTGCATAAGTAGCTCGAGTCAGGGATGGTATGGCTGATAAGAGGAACTGGAATAGAGCATGACACAGCAGTGGAATAGAGTAAAAAGGGAAAATGTAAAGAATTAAGGTGCAGACCATTTGGGCACTCCTGTGCATTCCTGTGCATACGTATTGCAACTATGTTCCTGTGCACTGAGATCTGGAAGCATTTTGGGGAGAGGTAAAACCATCTGCTTTGGGATGGAAAACTCTGCTCTGTTCCCACTTGTAGCCCGCAAACACAGATATCCTGAGGAGAGTATTGTGTTGTAGGTACTTTAATTATAGTATGCTAAAATGAAAACGAATAATATTTCTTTTCTTGTTCTCTTTTTTCCTTGAAGACAATAGCACTTCATCCAGTCCCATCATTATATCATCCACGCAGTCTACAGCAGCATCTACAGGAGGTACGTATCTGCTCTGTCCATTACTGTGAACCTAGAAACTAGCTCCAAACCCACCCCACTTCATATCAAATTCTAAATAAATATCCATCAGAAGCGGGTGTTTGAGAGAGGCATTACCATTTTAGGGCTGGGAGGCAACATGTAAAACAAGTCTGAAATGAAGCTATACCTTTTGTCAAGTTTAGGTAGCATGCTTCATCGGTTGGAGCAATGACATTTGTGGTGCCATTGGAAAACAGGAACCAAAATAAAACTTCAAGGAAAAATTGACAGAAGTTGGACTTTTTAATGGTCATTCTTTGTCTCTAAGCAAACTTCTTCCATTTTCATGTAGTAAAGATGAATAGGTTGTTGCAAACAGTGCATATCTGTTGTTATTTCACAGTATGTAGGTTTAAGGTATAATGAAGTCCTGGGAGCTTGAATTTCAAGAGTAAGGCTCCATTTCCTTTAGATAAGACTCATGGCATCTTATACGATATAAAATACTCCTTATAGAGCTCATAGCACAAAACGGTGGAGTTCAAATGAGACACCAGCAGCAGATACAGGATAATAATGTCACGGGTATTTTTGCATTGTTCTAGCACTACCGTCTTTCCTTCAGAACTTGGCAAAAGAGCTGTAGGTAAGAATGATTCCCCAAGGCAGCAGTGTTGCAGTTGTGATGCTCAAACACAACTAACGTGTTTACAAAACACATCTTTGTAGAAAGAAGAAATAGCTACAATAAGTAGATCAACTAGTAGAGTTTGAAAGCAGGTATTTAACCTGGGACACAAACAAACAGTTCATCCACTTGCGTTTGCAGTGTTCCAGCTGATGGCTGGAGATTAGAAAAATTAAACTTCTGGAAGAACTAGCACAGGCATGTTTCGCTTAAGTAAAGACAGGATAAAAATTAATGTCTTGCAGTTATTCCTTCTGATACACAGATAAAAGGTTGTTTCTGAGAGAAGCTAATTCCATACCTGACGTGGGTTCCCTTAGTGTTAAGACCATGTGAAAGCAGGGCAGAAATATTGTGCCTACCCTAGGATACTTTGTGTGTTTGTGGAGTTTTGGGAAGATCATACAGTCCCAGCTATTTCATTCATATCCAGTATCCAGTACAACTCTCACTTTGTGTCTCTGTAGTCTCCAGACAGCCTCTAAGCTACCACAGTCAGAAGTTTCTTGTTACTCATTTAAGAATAAAATAACCAGGGGAAAAAAAAATAGAGCTCTTCCTTTTGATAGCAAGGAACTGCTGCAGTGTCTCATTCCTTTGCCTGCCATGTACCAGTTTAAACATGCCTAAAGTGGAACGGGAGAGATTTTTGTAATCCCCTTGTTGCCTTAGGACCTTCCCCTTGTGTAAAGCTGTTGTTAACTATGGGTGTGGTTTCACCTACACTATGCTTCAACCTTTCTGCCCTTTGCTCCAACACCAGCTGTGGGTTTCTTGCAGAGATCTGAGCTTTGCTATGTCTGTATAATAATTGTAAAAAGAGGCCTGAGCTATTTAGTGTTAGGCACAGTACAAACTTAACAGACTGCTGTGACTTGCCTCACATGGTTTATGATTCAGATCCTTCTCTTTTTCTCTTTTTTGGTTGGTTGGTTGGTTTGGTTGGTTGGTTTTGGGGTTGTTTTTTTCATTAGAAACTTCATAGATTTTAAGACAAAGTTCATCCATTTTTATTATGTGTCTTGACTGCAGCATAAAGACTACTGGAAGTAGGTACTTAATTTTTTGTAAAGTCTTTACCTTTCATTTTTTTGGAAGTTTTTCATGGCAGAAGCAAAAGTCTGTTTCATTCAATCATTTTCCATGCAAGGGAGAGTGTTTATTTATTTTAGGAAGAGCATTCAGTAATAATTATTTTGTACATCGGCACGGTGTTTATGCAACTTGAGTTGTTTTCATTCTTGCTGAGTTAGAACACTAACAGAGTAGTGCATGCTGCTAAGAATTCTTACCCTATGTATAGTTTTACTGATGGTTGTAGCATAGCTATTTAACTCTTAAACACAGGTAGCATACAAAGTAAAACACTTCTCTCAAAAATAAAGCTTCATAAACCTGAACTATATTACTGGTATGCATCCTTTTTAAATAACAAAAATTAATTCAGGCAGTCTGGGTTTGGTTAATGTGATGTTCACTGAAGCCCAGCTGGTCTTTTGGGGGAAAAGTAATTAGGGAAATAAAAGATAAAAGGACAGATGTACAGATGTTGCTAGCAAATGTTCTTTCATCTTAATTGTTGGTAAAATAGTACGGGTAAGATTTTTCAAAGACACAGAAGTACAGATTGGTGCCCAGTTAATGTCAGCTTCACAAATTTTCTAGCTGCCTCAGCCTCCCACTGATGTTTTCAAATGACTGATGCTAAATACATCATGAAAGATAAGTCTGTAGGAGGTTAACCATATTTAACTCTTCATGTTACATCACCAAGCGCTGTAATCTTGATAAAAGACAAAAGGATAAGCTAGTAGGAAAGAGAGGAGGAAAAAGTAAAGTGCAAATTTGCTGAAATTCCTAATGATAGCTGCTTGAATATTTTTGTGCTGACTGATACTTTCTGTAGAGTAATTTAATGCCCATGGAATAAGTACCATCTTTGTGTAACCGTATGTAATAACATTAGGCATGGAACAATTAGCCATTGTATGGCTCAGAAAAACAACCCAGTTTGACACTCAGAAACCATGGCTCAAAAGGGAAAAAGAAAACCAAAACCAACAAAAAAAAACCCCACAGAAAACTGACTGGTTGGCACTTGCATTCATATTTGTATTTCTTTTGATATATTTTATATTAGGAATGCAGTTACCAGGTGTGGTTTCATGTCATATAACTGTAGGTGGTTTCCATATAGACACTTCCTTGCTTATTTCCTACAATGAGGAACTATTTGATATTTATAGATTATTGTGCCTTTGGGGAGTTTACTTGTCAGTATTAAAATGTGCCCTGAATTTTATCTGATGTATTTTACACATGCTTCATAGAGGAACTGAATTTCCTAATTGTAACAAGGTAAGCACATGAATATAGTACTCCAACTGTTCCATCTCAATCAATGCTCATTTCAAAGTGTCTCCTAGGGTTATGGCACAATACAATTACAACATCAAAGAACAAGAAAATAACATTTACTGTGGTGACTGTACTGGGCTGTTTCAGTAGTTTTAATGTTGTCTCAGAAGTGTTGTGTAGGCCAGTTCCTTTCTGAATGCTTACATTGTCCTATTGTTTGGGCTTTCAAAGTTTTTGATGTTCACATCTATACTGGAAGCAGTGATACTTAAGTCTTAGCAAAGATACCATTCTATGTGTAGCTACGCACATTTTCAACCACATTTACAGGAAGATTATTCTATAGAAACATTTTAGATGCTACAGCATAAAAAAGCAGAAACCAAATATCAAGTTTACTGTGGATTTGATATGAAACTATATATTCTTTAGTTGTTCTGTATTTAGACAATTTAAAGAAACATGGGTATAATTAGACATTTGAATGTCCATAATGAAAAGCTTTTGTGGTGTTTAAAACGAACCCATCTTGTGTTATTATAGAATTAATACAGAATTAGACAGCTGCAAAGGGAGCTTTTTCTTACTAGAATTCCTTCTTACATAGAAGCTATTTGCCTCATATTGTCTGCTTAGAGAAATGTTAATTGTGTAACAGGCTCATGTTTCTTTTTAGTTCCTTCTTAGAAAAATAAGTAATTATAACTGTCTGCCTTCTACTAAGATTCTAAGGATTTTGCTATAAATATCAATCTCTATTATTGTTGAATTTTTGTTGAACTTCTGACCAGTTCATTACTGCTTTCCGAGGATGGAAGGGAATGCGTTAGGTAAAAGCAGAATAAAAGTTAAAGATGTTAGGTGTCAATTAATTTTGTGAAACAGCATTCCAGTCTTTGTTTTAACCTTGGCAAGATAGTTTACTACTAAATAAATGATACAAGCCAGCACGTTTCCTTTAATCAAACTTTTATCACATGTGGAAAACCTTTTGAACCTTAAATTTAACATACATACAGAATTCTCTGGTAAGTTTAATATACATGCAGCCATAGTAAGGCCAGTGTTTCATTCAGAAGCAAAGATTAAATCATTACCAAAATTGGTGGGGTGGGGCTTCATAATCAAAATCTGTTCTTCTCAGAAAACCTTAGCTACCTGAAAAATTGGACTTTTCAAATGGAAAATTACTCTCGATCCAGAATTCTGTTGCACTTTAAAATACTGTTAAGTTAGGTGTGTTTCTATGGAATTTGGATAGTGTTACAAAAAAAAGAAAATTTACCGTTCTAAAAGTTATCAGATATTATCCACGTTTTCTTCACAGCCTTTCCTTTAAACCATTCCTGACTTTTAGCCCCAGAAATCAGAAATTAGGTCTTTCCAAAGGAAACACACAGGGGAAAACTCTGTATGCAAGCCTGGATGTCCATGCAGTGGCATTTTCATTGTTACTCTGTCATTCTATTTGGGCATGATAAATGCTGTCTTAGCGAGTATACTGTTTATTATTTTTACATATTTTTCTGTGTGATATAAATAAAAATTTCTCAGGTATGTCCACCAGTACTACTCATCTAACCAGCACCAGTCAGCCCACCAACACCACTGTGTCTGTCACCTTGACAACTCAGCCCACCAAAACCAACCAGACAACACGATCCACTGCAACTTCATCAGTCACATCATCACAACTCAGTACTACAGTGGTGACCACTTCCAAGATTTCTTTCACTTCTGTAACAGGTGAGTTTGCACTTCAAGAAGCTCATAAAGGCTTGTATACACGCTGACATGTCTTACACAATTGTAGAACTTTATTTTTACGGTAGTATAACAAAGAAAGGAGGTATCTGCATGCTGAAAAATGAGAGTAAGTTGGGGGGTTATTATTAAGTTGGCTATGATAAAGTGGCTCTGAACACTCCACTTACTTAAATAAGGCTTCACTTAATTTGAAAGACCTGACATATTTAGGAAATAAAAGTTTAAATGTGAGTGGTCTGAACCAGCAGCCACTGGCAAAGAGATTAGCAATGTTAGAAGAAAGTGTGGATTTTAAGTACAGCTTCTGTATTTGTTCATCTCTCTCTTCTACAGCTTACTTGAACTCACCTCTAATATCTTACTTTTCCACAGCTGACCTGGGGCTCAAAATAAGTCTTCTGGCTTGGTAGAAAGACTGAGTCCTGTTAGCTACATGCGTAGCAATTTAATGAATTTTATCACTGATAGAGGACAGGGTATGCCTATGAGTCAGTCACGCTTTATGTAGAAGTTGTCAAATACAGTTTGACAGTACCCTTTAATACAAAACCAGTAAGGGTAGAATTCAGTACTTTCTTGTGGTTAGCTGGTTGTTCTCACCACTTCGTGCTTATGCTTCTGAACAGATTGGGGTTGCTCACATGTCAATGAAGCGCTGTTGGGTAGGTGAAGCTGTCACCAGCAGAACTTTTAGTTGGCCACATAACGCTCCCTGTGGCAAGTACAAATAGAGATGGGCACAGACTGTGTCTTCTGGTGAGAGTTCATGGCAGATAAAACCAGTTTTCGCACAGGAACTGCCATATCTTATCTGAGGTCATGTTACCTATGTCAATATTTGTGTTGGGTTGTAGAGCTGATCTCACTTGGAGGGTGAGGGTACAATTCCATGAGACAGGGTAAAGCAATCCAATAGCTTATCACCATCAAAAATATTTTATTCCTGCCACGTAACTGTACTGACTGACTTGGTGGTTGTTGGACCTCTCTGCAGGCTGACACAGTGTGCTCATCTGACTAAAAGCAACTTCATTTTTTGCTTGGTTTAATTTCACAACAGCTTAGTGAGTTCATGGTGGATATGAAAAACACTAGAACTGGCCTAAGAAGGGCAGGAGCTGCATGTGCAGAGGAGGGGAGAGCAGGGCGGGGGGGAAAGGGCAGGGGGAGGAGAAAGGTGGAGAGGAGGAGGGGCAGTTAGTCTTTCAGAGACAGCAAGCTGTTGTATCAGCTTCTCCTGCCTCACCAAAATCTGGCACTGAAAATCAAGAGCTCTACACCCTTTCAGTGTTCTTGGCTTGTATCTGGCCAGTTATTTATGTTAAATTTGTCTAATTGGGTCTTTAGATGGCACGTCAGCGTGAATGGGGGAATATAGAGGAGTCAGTCAAAGCATAATTTTGCAAGCTCAAAGTGTCTTCTGTTTTCTTCTTTTCAGCTACATCAAAATCTGAGGCTGTCGTAGCCAAAACCTCCCGATTTGATGTGGGCAGTTTCGTAGGTGGCATTGTGCTGACACTTGGAGTCCTAGTTATTCTGTACATTGGATGCAAAGCCTATCACTCTAGAAGAGGCATTCAGTACAGAACCATGTAAGTTCCCAAGGGATTGTGACTTGTCAATTTATTACTTTAAGAAGAACAAACAAAACAAAGAATGAACTCTGATATACACATTTGTTTAATGTACATTAGATTTAACTGTGATATTTTGTCTGTCACCACTTCAGCTATTCCTCATAATTATTATTCCTCCCTTCGGTATGTTTTTTTTCTCTGATCTATTATATAAAATCATTTTGTGTTTTTTAAAGGATCCTTATCCTTTAGGTATTCCATGAATAGCTAATGTTTCCTTGAAATGTTTGCTGCAGTTTGAAAGACTTGTGGTTCTTCCTGACACCCTCTCCTGGACTCTACTTCAGTCTATTCACTCTGGTGGTTTTCTCCCCCTTGCCATTAATTTTTTTGGTGGCAGCTTTTTTTTTTCTATTACCTACATAGCATCTTGTTGGAACTGCTGCATCTCTCTTTTGTATCACCTTTTATCTACCTTCAAGTCTAGTTTGAGCAGACAGTTTTAAAGCCAGACATCGAACATTGCACATTCTTAAGCCACCAGTGTTGAATTGATTCATTTATTTATAGTCACAGAAAACATTCAAAGGTAATATGACCATTAATCACATTTTTTAAAGCACAGTATTTGATTATTTTCAGTGTATAAACTCAGACTTTCTCCTCACCTTGTGATATAGGCAGACCAACTGGCTGATTACTAATACTTAGTTTTTTGTCTTACTTTGTTCTCAACTCCAGAAACCTGTGCATAAAATTGTATGCACTGAGCCTGCTTTAAGTACTTCTCACAAGTCCATGAAATGAGAACGAGAAATCATGTAACCAAGTATGGGCATCTGCATCTGAACGAGTTATTTCATATCTTTCATATTACCCTAAAGTAGGCTAAATCTGCCAGGTCAATCAGCCTATCCATGCATTTTTGTATTCACTTACTGTGAGGGCAGCTAAGAGTCTTAAATCTTAAGAAGTCTGTGCTATGGATATTGAAAGGTATAGGCTGGATTCTACCTGAAGTCGCTTGTTTACACTGTGTACACCAGTGACTTTCAGCCTTCTTTGAGTTGTAGGCTGATGATATTTTCCCTGTGGAGTGTAGGTGCACAGCTTAGTGAGACTAATCTTGCTTTTCTTAGCTAGGTTTTCAAGACCCTTTCAAAGCTGTTTACAGGCTTCCCAGCAAGATGGTCTTCAGAGCTTTTCCAGCCAGAATGATTGTATGATTTAATGGCCTCTGTTCACAAAAAAAAAACTTCTTAGCAGCAGCTGGGTGGCTGTTTCTCATGTTGACTGTTGCTTGTACTGCAGAACATTAATTACTGTGTTTCTATTACAGCGATGAACATGATGCCATCATTTAAAGAGGCTTCAGGAAAGACAGTGGTGGAAGCCCATTCTATCACAGCTCTTGTAACTTACTTCTGAAAGAGTACCTTTCACAAAGATGATCAGTCTCTAAACCTGTCTTGGGTGTGATCCTGCAAAATGTTGAGAAGCTCTTCAAACATCCTGACTTCTCTGCATTGGCTTTCAATGAGAAGAGGAGGAACTCAATGCTTTGTAAAGACAGTATTTTTTTTTCCCAGTATTTGTAACCAAAGTGAAAGAATACATATATTGAGCCATTTTAAGGTACATACACAAGGCTGAAATAGCTAATTACTAGCATGGTGGATCACATCATTCCAGTTCTGAGTTCAGTTATTTCATCACGTACTGTGTAAATCCAGTGTGTTCCATAATGGATAAAATAGGTTAAATAGGATACTTTCAAGACCAAGCATAGGTTTTTGCAAGTAAATTTTTTTTTCCCTAATATTTTGTATTAAATTGTATTTATTTTGAAGTTTGATATGAAATTTAGTTTAGAAATTCTGGATTTTGAACAGTTCAGGTAATTTTTATTAGGCTATAAAGGATGCAGGAAGCGTGGACAGACTGCAGATACTCTTCCATAGCCCTTTTCTCTAAATGGGTCTTTATAAAAAAAAATAGATTATGCAATCCATAGCTTTTTTCTTTTTCCTAGCATGTCGTAATGAAGCATATGCAATGAAAAAGAAAAGAAGAATGGAAAACGGTAATTGTGCCATCATAAATATTATTACATATGAAAATTGCTTCTAAAAATTGGGTTTTTTAACTGAAATGTAACAACCACTTCAGTCATGTTTTTATTATTATAAAGTTCTATGCAGTGTTTTAGCGACATTTGATAAGTGTTAAAGTTACAAAGAGAAGAGGAAAATCTTTTAAGATGGCATTTTAGAAGAATATAATCTGCATTTTACAGCTATTTTCACAACTTGGTACTGCTGTATTATGTGTGCAGTGGTCTGGTCAAAAGCCCACTGAAGACAGCTCTGAGAAGGTCTTTAGATTACGGCCCAAATATGGCAGGGGTCTTGTGCAAGATTGCTGATGCCGCTTCCATATCACTTTTACTTTTCCACTGAGGTAAATCTGCTGACATCAGTAGATGGGCTCCTGGTTTACACTGGTGTAAGGAAAACTAGAGCAAGGATCACAAAATACAGGCCTGCATCTCCTCATGTTACTGAATCATTCAGTCCTGCTCAGGCTCCTCCTGTAGACCTCCCCGGTGAAAAGGGTTGGTGCAGTAGAACTTGACCATCCTAGTTACTGCTAGCACTTAGTCCATCATGCAGAGCACAGATGAGAGGCAGTCACGGCTGAGGAAGGTCACAAGAGGAACTGCCTCTAGGTCTGTCAGGGGAAAGAAGACTGCAGCTTTGGCACGGGTTAATTTTGTTGTTGAGCAATAGTTTATTCTGACATGAAGTGTTAAAGAGGCAGTATGGATGGTTTTCTTTTTCCACCTGGAGTAGCCAAACTATTGTGTTGGCACAGCTGACTCCATCAAACCACAGCTAATGAGTAAGTAGTCTTAATAGCACCAGCCCTGTACCTGAAATGAGGTTAGCAGGGCTGGATTGTTTTTTACTGAGATTGAGATACAGGAGAAAGTGTGATTTGAAGTAACTGTTAAGATTTTTTTTCTTAATTGCAGTGTTTGGTGAAAAACTTACATTTTTGACCTGGGAGTGTTTAGAAATAATTCTTCCATAGAACTGCAATTCCTTAATTGTCTTATTTTCTACAAAGTATGTGCAACTCAATTACTGGGATTGCTTTACCTCTGTTGTACAAATCAATAAATAAAAGTAAATATTTGGAGTTACTTGGATTTTTATTTTATTAGATGGTTTCATAATAACCTTCAACCATTGAATAAGTGTTCACTATATATACTTTTAAATGCTAGAAAACGAGCCCTAGTGCATTTTTGCCCAGCTCAGTCATTTGTAACTTATTTCATAATCTCATTACTACAAAAAAAAAAAAAAAAAAAAAAAAAACATGCTTAAGATTTCAGAGGTATTAGTGAAAAAAGAAAACCTGACCTCCCTTCAGGTGCTTGGATACCAAACAAAGTGGTGCAATTGATAAATCTTAAGCTTTAACTTGACATTTGCTTTCCAAGAGTAAATGCAACCCCAGCTTTCACTTATGTCTAAAATGGGATGAACTGGCTAGCTTTTCGGTGTATCAGTTCTGGAGGTCGCTCTGCAGCACTGGAACAAGCAGCGGACCAGAATTAAACTGTGCTCCACATGTGTGGAGGAGTTGACTGTATGAAATAACTGAAATAGCAATTTAGCATTCAGAAATCTTGATTATGTAACTAAAGATTGGCACTTAATTTCTATAAGGAAAGAGTATTTGAAAGAGTTTACCACAGGAGTCTGCCAGATTTTAGACCAGTATGAGTTAAAAAGCTGAAGTAGGAGCAAAAGACAGAAAAAGGTCATTTGTCTCAGACTGGTCTAGCACTACCGCACGCAACTGGGGACTAGCATAGCGTACCATTAGAATAGACTAGACCAGTCTAGTTGGAAAGGACTTGGGAACAATCATCTAGTCCAACTGCCTGACCACTTCCGGACTCGCCAAGTTAAATCATATTAAGGTCATTGTCCAGATGCCTCTTAATAACTGACAGGCTTTGTGGTTTGAACAGCTCTCTAGGAAACATGTTCCAGTGTTTGACCATCCTCTCAGTAGACAAATGCTTCCTAAATATAATCCCTTCCTCACGGAAGTCTCTTCTCATTCACACCTCTGGTGATTAGTTATTCTAAATTCAATCATAATTTTATGATCTCTTTATATTCATGCAACAGAATTCTAGCATAATATTCACCTGGAATACTGCGTCCAGCTCTGGAGCCCTCAGCAGAGGATGGACATGGACCTGATGGAGCGGCTCCAGAGGAGGGCCACAAGGATGATCAGGGGGCTGGAGCACCTCTCCTACGAGGACAGGTTGAGGGAGCTGGGATTCTTCAGCCTGGAGAAGAGAAGGCTCAAGGGACACCTAATAGCCACCTTCCAGTACCTGAAGGGAGCTTACAAAAAGACAGGAGAGGGCCTGTTTACAAAGGCCTGCAGTGAAAGGAGGGAGGGTAATGGTTTAAAATTAGAAAGGAGTGGATTTAGATTAGATGTAAGGAAGAAGTTCTTTACCATGAGGGTGGTAGAACACTGGAACAAGTTGCCCAGGGAGGTAGT
>JAAGNO010022248.1:18773-33467 GCA_033439905.1 Ceryle rudis
CTCTCAGCAGGGGGGTTGGACTAGATGACCTCTAGAGGTCCCTTCCAACCCAGACATTTCTATGATTCTATGATAATTAGCTCTTCCCCTTCTCTTGGTATACTCACAGTACAGTCAGTCTTTATTCTGGTTCTGAACAGAGTTTATTAATATTGTAAAGATGATTCAACTCTATAGCTCATCTCAAGAAGACTGCATGCCTGTTCTCTTCCTAGTACTGAGGGCTGAGCAATGCAGTTCATAGTTCTGTCTTGATTAGGAACCCCTCTGGTGACAGATCACAGAACTGCATTTACAGTGTCATGTCTTAAGTCTATCACCAGCATTCAATTGATTATTACAGCGCTTTTACACAACCTCTACACTCATTTTTAATCCAAAATTCATGATAATGTGCTTTATATTAAAATTTATTTCACTTAATACAACTGTGTACAATGGCTACGGACACCTTAGGTCAGATACCATGGATGTTACTTTGCCTTTCCAACACATCAAGATAACCATATGACTACATCTCAGGACTGCAGCATTCTTCTGCCTTCCTCCCACAGGTCTTTCCTTTTTATGCAATTCTCCTGTAGCCTGTATTCTACTAAATCATAGCCCTTCCAGCTTAATTCTTTTGATGGGGACCTGCATCAAAGGCTTCAAAGCAGTCCAGAAATGTGCTGTATTTGAGGGTGGGTTTTGTTTTTTTTTTTAGTAAAATAAACCAACTATTAATGCAAGATGATGTTACTGTGATAATACTCAGAAACTTGAGTGTTTCCTCTTTGTAAGCTACTTTCATACCTTTCCTTTTTGTTAGAGCTCTTACATACTGGTGCCACTCAATTTTTGCCTTGAAGCCATACATAGCATTCTTAACATGCTTTATCAAAAGAGATATAAGCAACAAAATGACAATATTGCCAAAAGCAAAGTGGAACAGCATCAGAGACTGAAAATTGCTTAAATAACTCTAAAGGTTAAGAACTCATCTGTGATACGAAAGCAGATAGAATAGAATAGACCTGTGCAGAATGTAAGTGCATACTCTGGACAGCACTGGAGGAGTCCCCATTGGTGTATGACTGATGTAGCAGTCATTAAAAAAAAAAAAAAAAAAAAAAAAAAAGAATTTAGGAATCTGCATTTCAGAGTTTCCACAAACAGCATAGACACGGGGGTTGCCAGTTGCTGATGTTGATCCTGCAGTGGCTAAGCTTTAGCTTGTATTAGAATTTAGAGTTTGCCTTACTATAAAAACACTACTTGGAAGACTGGATCAATGATTATTTTTACCCTTCAGTGTCAGGTCATCCTTATACTTCAAAACATCTGATTCAGGAACTCAGAAAATTTCAAGAATCAAAGTGAGTCCAAGTTCTGGAGCATCCTTTTAGCATACCAAGAGGAAATACATTCTCTCTCTGCTACCCAATGTTTTGAATGTGCCTGTTGTTCTGACCTTCTCCACATCAAGTTTAAACCTGTTTGGGAACCAAGTTGGTTGTTGCACCTGACCAGCACTGAGGTGATGGGTGCTTCTAAAGTGCTAGAAGAAAAACTGTGTAACGCAGTTAGGATCCATCAAGAAAAGCAACAAGTGTACATAAAAATGTAGTGCTTTCTTCTTTTGATTGTTGCATATATAACTGACAATCTCTTAAGAGATTATTCTTCCTTTAGAACTGAAGATCTCTTTCATTGGGCAGATCAGAACCTCAACTAATATCCTATACTCTTGTAAGTACTGAGTATTTTACTTCTCTGATAAAAGAATAGAGCATCAGTAACTCAAGCTATACAGATCCAAAAGAGAGATCCTTGTTCTGACCAAGTGTAAACCCTCTAACACATGAGCTTAGAAACCTTCAGCAAGTTCTCCATTTTTTTCTTAAAGAAAAAAATCTCACCAGGCCAAAACTAAATGTGAAGGCCACTACTAGGACATGGCTTATTGTGCAAACAATTTCCTGCTATGTTCCAGCATGTTTTGATCTCTTCAAAGAGACAAAAATTAACTCACCTGTTTCTTTTTGGACAACAGCACAGCAGGATCTGCTGTTTGGAGTCCTGCTCATCCTTGCACAGGATGTATGCAATACCCTAGGCTCCTGAGCTTGAAGGGTCCCATGCCAGCAGCCATCAGTGAGGAAGCTGGACTGGAACATCAGTAACAATTGTGATCACACACCCAATTGAAAACAGAAACAAAGAACTAGTGATTTAGTATCGTCTCAGGAAGTTTACTCCCTGCACTAGTAACCTCCGGAGCAAGAGTGACAACAGTTATGTGTTATGTAGATCAACAGAACAGAGAATAACTTTCCATGTCCAGAACACATTTGTGTGAATACATATACCTGAGGTGGGTCACTTCAGGAATAACTAAAAGCAAGAGAACTGAATTTGCAAGGTCAGTCCATCTGCAACATTAAACATGATTGTGCATACCTCAGCCTCGCTACGCCGCAGCTGCTACTATGCAGAATTAAGGGCAGATGAATACACTGTTCACAAATTCATGTGCTCCTCCTCCTCTGATGTCTTGTAAGGAATGTAGCAAAGAACCAAATTCTGAGAGCATGCCCTATGGAGTTACTGAACCACTCTCAGTCACAAATAGCAGCAATATAAAGATTTTTCTTTTATATCATGCTATTGGAGTTCCTAGAGATTTCCTATGTGGCCATCAGCACATAAGGGCAATGCTCTGTTATACAATGACTGGTGGCAGTTGGATCACTTGTGGATACCGTAGACTTTATGCTGTCCTCACTTTGAGGAGCGCTGAGCTTCCCTGTCGGTGCTCAAAAGCAAACAGAAAAGAAAGATAAGCACTCCATTAAAAAAAAAACAAAAACAAAAACACACCAACACACCAAACAACACCCCACCCACAAAAAAAAACAACATACAGGAATATGCTAAATAATTACAATAAATTTTCACAGCTCCTGCTTCCCAAAACATACAGCTGCTACTGGGGAAGCCACTGTATCTTGCAGTATTTCAAACCAGTATCAGAAACTGCAGCTGCTCCAGGCTAGATCATTTGCAGATCTGTTAAGCTTCAGTCAAGTAACACAATGGCTCATTTACAGAATCACAGAAGGGGTTGAGCTGGAAGGGACTTTAAACATCACGTTTCCGACCCTGCTGCCACAGGCAGAGACACCTCCTACTAGACCAGGTTGCGCAAAGCCCCATCCAACCTGACCTGTTTCCCTGAAGCTGGGTATATTGCCTACTGTCTTCATGGTATGGCAAGTCTGAACTCCAATGATACCAAAGTTCTCACCCTCTCCACCCCCTAAGCAATGCAATGCAAACACACTGCTGATAAGACATGGAATGCTGACATCCGAGAACTTCAGCTGCTGATCAGCAGGTCTGCACAGGAAGCTGGGGGCAGGGGGGCTGTTTATTGCCGAAGCTGGGGGCGGGGGACTGTTTATTGCCGTTTAAAGCTAGTCAGGCCTCTGGAACGCTTTCAAAGAAGGAAGTGGACACAGAACAAAGTGTGAACACAGTCACATGGTTCCAAAGTAACAGAAGTCACTTGATCCTCTCCACCCCTAACACTATTGCAGTCTTCTCTAGGGTTTTAACATCTTGCTAGGGTTCTGGTTGCAACATAGTACAGGCAGCTAGTTCTATTACAGCTTTCTTGGCGTAGAACTGAGGAGAGCTCAACTGCTCACACGTACAGCTTTATAGATCAGGGCAACCACACTCATTACAGTGGGGAGTAGTGCAAAGCCAAAACCTGCATTATGCTTCCTGTCAAAACTATGTCAAAGAATTTTACCCAATAGTTCTAGATGAAGATCTTCCACTCCTCAGAAGGTAGTTCAGGTGCCTAGATGCAGGCAGCCTGTGCTGGTTGAAGCTGCCCAGGACATTAAAAACACTCACCTGTCAGGGCTGACAAGTAAGTTTTAGATACCCTCAGACCACAAATTACAATGAACACCTGAATCACTTGGTTTTTAAAGCCTTATATATGCCATTGCCTGATCTGTACATAGTGATTGACAGGTCTAAATAACTCATATGGCTCTAAAGAAAAAAAAAAAAATATATGGCTTAAAAAGTCTCCCTGATACCATCCTCTTCCCTGTTCAGAAACAGGGCTTACATACTAACACCTCCACCCTCCTGACCTCTCCAGCTCTCCCTGCACTCATCTTAAGCTGTAGAAAGTATACTTCATTCTTGCTGTTTTGGTTTTGCAAGGGGGGGGGGTGATGTCTGTTCGTAAATAAGGGTAAAAAATCTGACCTCCCCCTACTTTTAACACAGGGAATCAGCAAGCAGCACAGAAGCTCATTTTGTTGTTCAAAAATGAATGAAAGTTTCATTTTGCTACTGCAGGCAAACAAACAATCCCAAACTTTTGTCAGAATACAGCATTTTAGTCAGTGCAGTGTAGGGAGAAAAGCCCAGAAGGGGAAAAGAGTACACAAGCACTCATTTGAGAAGTACTTTAATTGAGTCTTCCTATGAACTATTAATACATACTATTAATACATATTATACAATTATCTAGACATGTACAAAATCAAACAAAGTCCTGCTGTTTCTGCAACAGTTAGCCTCTTTTCTCCTTAAGTCCAGAGGAAAGCCAAAGCACACCCAAAACGTTAATTAATAAATTACTAATAAACATCCATCAATGTACTTCCTCACATCCACATGGAGGATACTCATGAGAAGAGTTATGCCAAACTCCATTTTAGGAACTCAGCCAGAAAGGGTTTTTTTTATTTAACATGACACAAGGGCAAAACTGCTTTCCTTACTCAGAACATACCTCACCTCAGAATTGAGTTAGTTCTATCAACAGAAAGAAGTCTTTGGCAAGGAAGACGCTGGATACTCCCAATGATGATATGGTTTAGAATTACACAGCAGCGTTAGGTAGTTGATTAATCCTCTTCTGTACCATAGTTTTCCATTCTTAAGACACTGCTGGCTTAAGCTTCAACAGCTGAAGGATGACAGGAACGAAGACGCTTTGCAAGTTCCCCTCTTTATGAAAGAAATGTACGAACTGTACCCTTTATTGTGCCCCTGCAAATAGGGCATTTTCTAAGGGATGGTGCACATTCTTTGCATACCACCAAGTGACCGCATGGAATAAAAACAATAGAAACTTCTTTGTCCATGCAAACTTTACATGTTCTTTCCTCTTGCAATCTTCTTAATTGTTCTTCCATAGGTAAACCTGGAAAAAAACCCCAAAATTTAACTTAAGAAGCCTGAATATACATGCATTCTAATTAGAATACAGTCACGTTCCATTTCACCCTTTATTTCCCTATCTGTATTCACTAAATACAGATAGTGGTGAGAAAAGTACATTTTCCAGGGCTCAAAAAGCAGCGTGCATGAACAAGTCTGTACTTTCCACTTCTGTGAGACAAACAGCTCAGGGATTGGAGGCCAACTGTAGTTCTTGAGGCCAATGTTTACATTTCATGGGAACACTGCACTTTTCTTGCTTGGTTATTAGAAGCACAGAGCGCAGCCTGACTGGTGAAAGTGAGCTCTATGCAGGCCTGTACACTTTTATGCAGTCTTTTAACATATTAAAAGACAGAACTAAGAACCAGAGAAAACTCAATCCTATGTCTGACAAGTTTTTATCTATCCAGCTGCCTGTCAGATGAGATCTTAAGACACCCATAACCCACTCTGGAAAAGCAGAGACGTCGATACCTGCTGTGAAATGCTAAGCTACTGTTAACTGTCCAGTCTTTACCAAATGCCTGAATGAGAACCTCTACCAAGATCAAGTCCAGCACATGCTCAACTTTTTGAGCCCCAGAAAGTTCTATCTCCTATGGTGCAAAAGCATGGGCAAGGAATGGGATACAGCTTATAGCAGACAGACCTGCTTCCAAATCCACACATGCGCTTAACTTTTTTTAAGTAAGTCCATCTTGCCAAAGCAGAATTAAGGAAAAGGTAAAGCATTATGCTTTACCCATTTCTTAACCGAAGTAGTGATGATAGCTATTTGTCCCACAGTACCCTTTAAAGTAAAAAGGTAGAGTTTAGTTTAAGGTACCTGAAATATCTTCTGTGGGAACGTACTTCATGTTCTTCTCCACTAAAATAAGAGGAAAAAAAAATCCTAGTCATTTGACTTATCTATATTTGAACATCTGACTTTTATAATCTTTAGGTTGCTGTAGCAGCACTGGCTAACCTTCCCTAAACTTTCATCCTTTAAAATAAATAAATAAAAAAGACAGGCATACCAAATAAATCTTTGTACAACACGGGGTCACAATCTCGTAGACAGTTTCTGAATATGCTGGCTGCTTCATTTCCTTTCACTAAAACTGTATCTATCAGTTCCCTTGCTTGCAATGCTGTCTGAGTCTTCTGCTTAATAACATCATGCTCGAGTTCTGATATCACTTTCGCCGACAGTAAACTCCCAAGGATTGGAAGTACACATGTTAAACGCTGGAATAAAGCCATTCGATTCTTCCGGATTAAAGACAAATCATCTGGAAGGCAAAGGGGGTTAGATGTGTGTTAGGAATAAACTACTCCAAGTTCCATTTCTGTTTCACAGTAATTGATACATTCTTTACAGGCTCCTTAAAATGTTTGCTTACTACACGTCTAAATACCTCAGGAAGTTTTAGTGGTATTTAAGAACAGACTTAAGAAAACCACATACAAGCAGTCTGAGCAGAACTCTTTCCACCAATGAAACCTCCTGCTTCCCTCTCTAGGTTAAATTATCTGAGGGGGTCTTTAACTTCAAACTAACAAGACTTAAATTCTGTGCAGAACTGAAAGGAAAAGCAACACCTTTGGGTAACACCATCTCACTGACAACTAACAGGTTAACTTTAGTCAGTGGCAGTCAAAATCATGTCTGAGGTGTAGGCAGAAGCAAGCTTCTCAAAAATGTTCCTACAGAATTACGTGCAAGAAAAACAGAACAGCAGCACAACCAGACCTGGGAGATTTTGGGTTTTGTTTGTTTGCTTTTTAAAACAGTCTACCGCAAACAAAACCAACCCAGAAATAAATTCTATTAAGATTCAATGGTTTCATCCACCTGTATTTTTTTGATAAGAGCATGCAAGTAGGAAAAAAAGCAGTCTTAATTCAACTTAATTGAGAAATTTCATTACTACTTCAGACTCAAAACCAATAGGATTTTTTTGTTAGGCTTCAAAACTTCCATGGTATTAAAACAACAGGAAATGTTAAAGACACATCAAATAAATACTGTTAAATAGCTGACCTATATGGTTGAGGCAGACACAGAAAAGCAAACCTTTTACAAATTTAGATTCTGTAAGATGGCCAAAGTTTATGGCCTCTTCTAAGAGGTGGGTATGATGTCTCATTGATTCAAGTAGCTTAAAGAGATGGCAAATTCAGAGAAGAAAAAGAGTAGAGTGTGCCAAGTAACATATTTTTGTTCCATTCATTTTATTAAGGCAGACAAATTAAAAAATTATGACTTTTTTTCCTGTGGAAAGAATCAAGTGATTCTGAACCCTTGGCACCTGCCTGAATGAACCATCTTCCTGGAAAAAAAAATGAAACAGTTCCCAGACTTCTAGTTGCATATAAAATACCCTGACAATGTGTTTACAGAAGCTGATCCTAATAATAAAACTGAGTATAAAAACTATACGTAACACAAACCACTTCTGCTTTCACTTTTTCAGGCCTTATGCATACCTGATGCCACTTCCTCAAATTCTCTCTCTCTCTCTTCTTCCCTCTTCTCATCTTCAGCAGTGAGAAGATCAGACACAAGATCATTAACAGTCTTGTAATTTTCTCCGGTGGCCAAGATTTTACTTTGCACTGTTTGCTTTATTAGCCTTCTACTGAATCCCATCTCCAAGGCAGCATTAACCACAGGCGTGTTCATCATGATTGCATCTTCCGAATGACTCTCTCCAGGTTCGAAATGAATAACTAATCAGAGAGGAAAATCACCAATTATAATATGAAGAATATCTGTACAACCCAGAAGTCACACACTTACACACATGCAAATATATATATATGAATGACTAGCATTAAAAAGTTTCAGTGGTTAAATAAGACTTTTTTCTAAGTAGGTAGTTTTTAAAATGGAAGCCAGTTACTTAGATCCAATTGGACTGAATCCATGATAAACTTCAATCCATGTCAGACTTTCACTAAAATGTAGGATAATCCAGAAAAACCACAAAGAATTCCATTGTGTCTTAAAAGCTTTTTTTTTTTTTTTTTTTTACTTAGAAATTACTAACTTCAGCTTTGAGAAATGTTTGGGAGGGGAGGGTAAAAAAAAAATTGAAAAATAATTTAAAAAAATCACAATTCATATTTTATAGCACAAACAACTGCTCTATTCCAGCTCTTGATCAGTATTTTCCATTTAATTTACTAAGAACCAGAATCATGGTATTCCGATTCCTTGTCCTCAGCCAGCAAGGACTACGATACCATGCATAACCCACAACCCACCCACCCTCTGGAAGTTTATTTCCACCAAACTAGAGTCCACCTCAGAAAGAGTTCACTTAAGCAGCTTTTTCTACCTTCTCCTTGACCACTGCCGCTCAACTCAAGAGCACTAACCTAGCTATGTGCCTAAAACCAGAGCTGCACAACTGCACAGTCTACAGCAACTATTCCAGCAAGTTCAATACCATACGTTAATTTAACAAATGCCAAATTGCCTTGTTTTGTTCAACTCAACCATGAAACGAAAAACCACAAATACGGCAGATTAAGATGAGCTGCTAGTACGAAAATATGGTAAATGAAAGACAAGATCTCTTAAAGGTGCTTCCTTGAAGTTTTGACATTATATGGACAAACTACCTAACTTCTATCATTAGTAAATCCTTGTAATATTGTTTCCATGAAAATCTAGGAATTGTTAAGCAATTTAGCTTTGGATAGCCAATGATAAAGTTTGCAAAATGCTGAGGAAGTTTAAAAACATACATACTTGGGGGATCAATATTTTCATCAACAGACGTGTCGGAGGTTGACAAGAGCTGTGGAACACAATGAAACTACGTTAGTATCAAAGTAAAGCTTTACCCCCTACATACCTTTCTAACACATTCTTCTCTCAGCAGCCATGCCAAGCTTTATCTGAATGGTACCCATTAAGTATTTTACAAGAGGCTACACAAGTCTGCAAATTTGTGTAGCTATATAATCAATATAAAGTTAGTGCTGACCAATTTCACAAAGTTTGGCTTACTCTTGCTAGAAGAGTTACAGATAGGAATTATTCAGGCTGTCCATGACTGATCTCTGAAATAACAATTACTGATCTGCATTATTCACTGAAATTTACATAGTAAGAATTTCCCCTCTCCTGACACAAAGGAGCTCACTGCCTCATAACACTTTCCGTAAGTAATTTGTGTAAGTTAAACTCTTCTAGTCCAAGTCCATCAGCCATGGTTCAGCACTGGTTTCAGTTGTGTTCTTCATGAGAAGGTTTTATCATGTTAGAAAACTAGTAGGAATATATGCAGAAGTGAGGCAGAAGGATGGACCAAACTCCCATGAAGAACATAGCACGCTCCTCAACAACAAACACCGATGTTACAGAACATTAACGTTTACCTGTTCAAGAAGATGGGGGAACCTGGCCTGAATCTGACTTACAAACTCTCCTCCTTTTACACGAAGCAGATACTCACACCTGAAACATTGACAAAATTATATTAAACTATACTTTCTACTTGCAAAAGAAGGGAAAAAAAAAATCCACATTTACAGTAATTTAACACATTTCTCTCCTTCAGAAGGGAAAGGGTTCTCTTAATTGCAAGCTTGATGTAGCCTAGTGTCTGATGACTCTTTGACAAAGCTTTTCCACTATGTTCAGTCTTACTTCTATAAATCCACCAGTTTTACAATCTGTGACCACTTCTAACCAAAACAGCGTATCGTGAGAACTGATACTGTGTCAGTGTCACTACAAAGGGCAGTGATAAACTGGTTCTATCTCACTATTTTTATGTCCCATGGAAATAATTAGAAGTTCACAAAATTTAACACCACTATGAAAGCCAGATCTGCTTCACTAATGCAGAGTACAATAACGTACTTAAGAGTACATTTACTGACAGGCATAACACAGAAGGAAACAGAGGTGTCATTCAATTCTATATACATCATGTTAAGTCCAACAGTAGCTGGTAAACTGCCAGTGAAAGACTCACTAGTTGGAGATCTACAATGTAAAGAAATAATAGCTTTCATGAAATTAAGTGCAGCTATTTCTATCATTAATATAGGTGGCGATTTCCACAGGCGCAGGCAGCAATTAGGTATGCAATTGCCATTGAATTATGAGGGACATAAAAAAATTATTTCTGTCATTTCTCCAACAGAGCCATATTAAACAGCCACTGAAAGCTTCTTCACAAGTCTTTCCACACCTAAGAAACTAAACTGCACAAGCTGAAAAGAGCATTCAGCATGGACACAGAACTAGACCAAGTGAGTTAGATGTTCTTCTGCTTTATTTCTCAGCCGCTTAAATAAGCATGATAACGATGCAGCCTCACATGCTAATAGTGATTTGGGGATGCACACAGCTTTTAATTATGCCTCAGAAAGCATTAAATATCATGCTTAATGAAGAAATGGTTTAATTAAGGCCACCTTACCACTTGAGAGCTTTTTAACAGAGGTACATGAAATACATCCAAATGAAAGAGTGGATCTGTACGTCATATTGTGAACTTAAACAAAACTGTTCAGTACAGTATATATCTACCAAAATTAGAAGTATTTAAGGACTGGAACGAGTTATGAAAAAAACCTCTGCAAGTTACCTTGGAAACCACTTTGCATGCTCAATCCATGGGTCATCTCCAGATTCCCAGCACCTTAACCCACCATCACAGCAAAAACACTTGACATCATCATTGCGACCTTTAAAAAAAAAAAAAAAAAACATGGCAAATTATCTAGCAAACATTCACAGCATTTTCTTTAAAGTGAATGCTGACATAACATGAATAAAACCAGAGGCTTCAGTTTTTCTTACCTACGTAGTAAAAGCCAGCATCCGCAAGCTGTTCAGGCTGAACTGGAATTCTAGTTGGCCAATTTATGAATGTTTTAACACGTGCTTCGTGGGTTTGCATGCTCACATTTGAAACATTGAAACTTGACGTGTCTCGGGTAAGGTTTTCCACAAAAGGGCAGTTAGGGAAGTGCCGCCGATGCTCTGACACAGCATTATCTTTTGGTTCCCAGTTACTCAGATGACCACCACAGCTGAAACAAGCAACTCTATCTGCTGTCCCCAAGTAATAAAGTCCAGCCTTTGCCAGATCAGTGGGTGAAAGAAACGTCAGTGGCCATGAGTGGAAAGTGCGTAGTCTGGCATCTTCTGTACTCATAGAAGGATTGTGAAGTTTAGGTCTCAAGAGTGAAAGGTCTTCAACTGCCCTAGTAGTTACTGGGTCTTGAGGAAAACTGGAAAAAGACCCACTGAAATATCCAACTTGTTCTACACTTGGAGAAAGTGTTACGGAATGTAGAGGTGGTGAGAGATTGTTTGCGACCAGAGGCGAAAAGGCAAAATGAGAGGACAGTCCGAGGTTGTTAACTGAAAGCATGTTTTGAACAAAGCTGCAGCTTGGATACAGCTGTTTATGTTTTTCCATAGCATTATCTCCTGGTTGCCAGTTGTCCAATGTTAAGCCACAACTGAAGCACTTAACTTTATCTTGCACTCCAGTGTAATAAAACCCAGCCCGCGCGAGACTTCGTTCTGACACCGGCACGTTAGGGGGGAAAGTCGAAAATGTCGACATTCTGTAGAGTTCACAGGATAAGTCATACTTCAGTTCACGACACAAAGCACTCTGCTTCATGACGCTAGCCAAGAAAGGACTATTTTCCATTATATTCCAAAAATAGTCCATTACGAACAATGGGACAAGTCTTCCTCTGGGAGGTAGTTGTGTGCATTAAAGGCAATTTGGAATAACCCCTGCCTGTACAAAAGTAAGAACCTGAAAATGAAGTACTTCTATGTGCAAGTTCGAATGGGTATGTGACTAGACTCAGCCTCATGATTAACAGCCTTTCAACATTTGGGAAGTTCTTGTCCTTGAGCTTACACAACTGCTTTCAGTGCAAAAGCTGCCCTATCCTATTTAGACAACTGAAGAAAGCATGTCAAAAAGGACTCTCCCTTGAATCATACTGGTATCACATGCTTTCCTTGTACTGTGTATCTGGGAGAGCGGTATCAATTTGTCAGGCTAGGGGAGGTGGCATCCACATGGGAAATTCCTCAAATGGGTTTATCAAAAATCCTTTGTCAATAAAGAAACTAAAATGAGGGCCAACTACAATGAGATCATTTTTAACCAGAACATATGTTAAATGATTTAAGAACTATTTCACCCTAGGCAGCTGATAAATATGCAGCTTATACAAATGTAAAGATTTTAGATTGTAAACCTTGTTAGGAGGATGAAAATAATGGTTTAACAAGCTCAAAAGGCATATGAAAAAAGAGCCCCTGAGCTGACACTACTGAACAGATCTGGTATATTTGTTACTACTAGATTCCAAAAAAACCCCAACCCTGATCTTCTGCATAGTGCTGTAATAATTGCTGAAACTAAATTAATTAATCTATACTCAACTTCACATATAGTGAGCATTCAGCTGTGAGGTAAACAAATCCTATACACTGTCTCTCACGGTCTTAAGCCTGAAACTGCCCCAGGCTTTTCTAACTGTAACAGTGTCAGCACAGACTGAACAGAGCATTTCAGTTTTAACCTGGTGCCTTAGTTAAAAGTATAGAGTTATCAAACTTAGCATAAATAAATTTCCTTGTGTTGGGACATTCTAATGCTTTATACTGTTGAATTAAGCTTCTTCTGTATGCCATGCTTATGGCATACAGAAGCAAAAGGAATCCTCAGTTTAAACAAAAAATAAAAATTTTGAAGCCTTAGTTTCTTTATATGTGCACAGAACTACCTCCCAGAGTCCAGACTGAAGTCCCTTTTAAGGTGTCTACGCTTCCATATTGATACTGACTGTTCTCAAGAAGAAACTGTAAGTATTTATAGTTCCAATCATTTAATTCTTTTGGGCAGAAAACCTGTAAGAAAGAAAGAGAGGAGTGATTCAAAACATACAAAATGAGGTGCATGTAATGTCTACACAAACAGAAACTACAGAAATTGAAATACTAAAATCTCAACATAAGCTTTTTTGTAATATTAGCTAGAAAGTTTCAGGAAGTCAACTTTACATATTATCATACAGACTGGATTTTACATGCTTAACTTCCTTGTTACTGACAGATATGCAAAACTGGTTAATTCACAAGCAGAATTTTTTTGACAGGTGGATGAACTGGGCTGCTTGTACAACTAAAGGTAAGACCCTGTACTAAAGAAGTTGCATCCACTTAAGTTGGTTTAAGCCTGCAGATTCTCAAACAATTTGGGTAAATCATCTAGGTCAATCAAATAATGCTTGAAGCACAGGACATGAGCACAACTGAACTTCACCAAAAATATCAGGTAAGAGCAAAGACAACATTCTAAAGTTTTAAAATATATAATTTTATATTTACTCATACATAAATATAAAGCAGTGTCTTTTACACTATCAGTTCCCAAAATGTTTTTCCAGGAAAGACTCAAGACAGATATACTTGTCATGATGACACAGCTCTAAAGAAACAACCTACTGGAAAACAGCAAAGCTTTTCCTCTTCATCTCAATAGCTCTTAGATTTGTCCTTAATATGGTCAGACTACTACTACTAGCTTCTTAATCACTAAGGACATGAGCTACAAATGCCTTACACTAATCTGCTCCGTTAGCACAGATGGCAGGACCAAACTATTAACATACATGAACTATGCAAGTTCAGAAGTTAAACCAGTTTCCATACTGGACAAAGTCAGATACCTCAAAGTAAATGCTAGAAATGTCAAGAGTAAACTGCAATCCTGATAATCCTAAAACGTTTAGGATCACTTAAACCTGAGATTCTGCAGGCATCTCTTGCCGAATTCTTTTCTTCTAGTATTGTCCTCCACTAGAGCCCCGAGTATCCTTGACTTCCAAAGATACCCCAGTGCTCGTGGGTTTTTTTCATCCCTTACCCTACAGCGAGCGATACTAGGAAGTTATTCAAATACAGATTCGTGATATTTAAATAAAGCAACCTCAAAACTCCAATTAATATTCTTCTGCTCTTACGTTACAAGCCAAGCAAAACAAGTGTACCTTCTAAGCACCCTTCGCTAACTTCAGAGATCTCGAGTACTGATATCCCCCTGGCGAGGTCTGTGAGCAGTCGCACCCCCGCGGTGACAGCCCCCTGTCCCCCCAGCACGGCAGGGACTCGCTCGCCGTTTCTCCACCCTCACGCTACCGCAGGTTGCTGAGAGCCGTCCCGGGCCTCCCGCACGACCCAAACCCCGCTCCCTAAGCGGCCACCCAGCGGGGCTGCCACAGTCCCCTTCCTCCACCGCCGGAGACTACGGCCTGGGGCAGAGCGAGCCCCTCCGCCCACCCCGGGTCTCCTCTGCCACCGGCCGCTGACAAATGCACCCCCACCCCCTCAGGCAGGAACAGGGACCCGAAATGGCGCACGCAACAGCAGCGGCTGCACCCTCCTAGCAGGGCCCCATTAGGCCTCAACCC